>JAABKJ010075445.1:151133897-151246764 GCA_011634705.1 Andricus grossulariae | reverse complement strand
AGTCTTCTCTTAAAATTTATTTTCAAAATAAAAATTCAGTTTAAATTATCCCAGGAATTTAAAAAAAGTAGTTAAATTTTCTTTAAGTCTTTTAAACTTCTTAAAAAACTTCTTCATTTTTAAAATCTTCAAAAGTACATTGATTATTATTATTATTATTATTATATTATTAAGAAAAACTTACATTTCTCATAAACCTGAAGTTTGCAGACATTTTTATTCTTGTTGAACATTGTTTATTAACTTTTGTTTTAAAATTTAACTATTCTAATTAAGAAGTCATCATTTTAGTTGCAAATTAATAACTTTGTTTGAAAATGTAACTATTACTTTCAAAAATACTTTTTTTCTTGTTGAAAATTTATCATTTTTAGTTGAAAATCCGTGTATTTTGATAGAAATTAATCTTTTTTGGTTGAAAATTCATTTTTTTGGTTGAAAATTAATCTTTTTCGTTGATAATTCCACTATTTTAGTTAAAGCTTCATCATTTTAGTTAAAAATCCATCTTTTTTATTTAAAAATGTAACTATTGCCGAATTTTTAACGAATTTTCAGAGAGATCAATTTTCAACTTGAATGATAAATCTTTAATAAAAAAATGAATTTTTAAAACTGTAGTTGAATCCTCTACCAGAACAAAATAATTTTCAATTAGTTGCACTTTTAACCGAAAAAGACGAATTTTCAACAAAATAGTTCAATTTTAAACCAAAAAAGGTTTGTCAGTCAAGAAAAAAAAATTGCAACCAAATTATAATTTAAGGGGACAAGTTTTGAATACAAAATAAAGATTTTAAATAAATATTTCTTTTTCAGGTTTATTTGTTCATTTGTTTTTAAGGTTATAGAAATATAATTTTAATAAAATTATTGAAAAAATCCAAAAAGATTTTTGAAGATTTCGATTATGTCGAAAAAGTATAATTTTTTCATTTTACAGGATTTTGCAAAATTTTAGAAAAAATTCGAGTCAGTTTGAAAAATATTCACGACATTTGAAAGTTGTAAACACGAACATGTTTCAAACTGACTCGAATTATTCTTAAAATTTTGGAAAATCTTTGAAAATTAAACAAAAAATTACCCTTAAATCTTCCAGATCTTTTCCGAAATTTCTAGAAATCTTTTGAAATCTGTTTAAATTTTCTTTAAAAATTTATTTTTCAAGATTTTTTAAATTTCTTTTCCTTTTAAACTTCTCTTTCTAGAATACAGTTGAATTTCTAACCCATGGGTTAAAAGTTCAACTGTATTGACGAAAATTCGTCTTTGTATCTTGAAAATTCAATAATTAACAAGAAAATTCAACTAATTGGTTGCAAATTAAATTTTTTGCTACAAATTCATCTATTTATTTGAAAATGAACTTTTTTGCTGAAAATTCATCTATTTGGTTGAAATTCAACTTTTTTGTTGAAAATTCATATATTTGAAAATATATTAATTTTCAACAAAAAAGTTAATTTTCAACCAAATAGATTAATTGTCAGCAAAAATGTTAATTTTTAAACAAATATGAATTTTCTACAATACAGTTGAATTTCTAACCCATGGGTTAAAAATCCAACTGTACTGACGAAAATTCGTCTTTGTATCTTGAAAATTCAAAAATTTACAGGAAAATTCAACTAATTGGTTGCAAATTAAATTTTTTGCTACAAATTCATCTATTTTTTTAAAAAATAATTTTTTTGCTAATTCATCTATTTGGTTGAAATTCAACTTTTTTGTTGAAAATTCATATATTTGCAAATATATTAATTTTCAACAACAAAGTTTATTTTCAACCAAATAAACTAATTTTCAGCAAAAAAGTTAATTTTCAAACAAATACAAATTTTCTACAATACAGTCGAATTTCTAACCCATTGGTTGAAAATTCAACTGTACTGACGCAAATTCGTCTTTGTATCTTGAAAATTCCAAAATTTATAGGAAAATTCAACTGATTGGTTGCAAATTAAATTTATTGCTAAAAATTCATCTATTTATTTAAAAATTAATTTTTTTGCTAATTCATCTATTTGATTGAAATTTAACTCTTTTGCTAAAAATGCTTATATTTGCAAATATATTAATTTTCAAGAAAAAAGTTAATTTCCAAACAAATACGAATTTTCTACGATGCAGTTGAATTTCTAGCTCATGGGTTAAAAATTTAACTGTATTGACGAAAATTCATCTTTGTACCTTGAAAATTAAAAAATTTAGAGGAAAATTCAACTAATTGGTTGAAAATTAAGTTTTTTTGCTCAAAATGTATCTATTTCTTTGAAAATGAACTTCTTTGCTGAAAATTCATCTATTTGGTTGAAATTAAACTTTTTTGTAGAAAATTCATATATTTGCAAATATATTAATTTTCAACAAAAAAGTTAATGTTCAAACAAATACGAATTTTCTACAATACAGTTGAATTTCTAACCCATGGGTTAAAAATTCAACTGTACTGACGAAAATTCTTCTTTTTAGCTTGAAAATTAAAAAATTTACAGGAAAATTCAACTAATTGGTTGAAAATGAACTTTTTTGTTGAAAATTAATATATTTGTAACTATATTAATTTTCAACCAAATAGATTAATTGTCAGCAAAAAAGTTAATTTTTAAACAAATACGAATTTTCTACAATATAGTTGAATTTCTAACCCATGGGTTAAAAGTTCAACTGTATTGACGAAAATTCGTCTTTGTATCTTGAAAATTCAAAAATTAACAGGAAAATGCAACTAATTGGTTGCAAATTAAATTTTTTGCTAAAAATTCATCTATTTATTTGAAAATTAATTTTTTTGCTAATTCATCTATTTGGTTGACATTCAACTTTTTTGTTGAAAATTCATATATTTGCAAATATATTAATTTTCAAACAAATAGACGAATTCTCAGCAAAAATGTTAATTTTCAAACAAATACGAATTTTCTACAATACAGTTGAATTTCTAACCCATGGGTTAAAAGTTCAACCTGACTCAATGATAAACTGATTTCAATTTTTTTGTGACCCTAAAGCCAATTTTACCATCAACATCCAAATATTGTTTTAATAAAGAAGTTCAATTTTTAACCAAGTAGTGAAATTTTAAAAAACAAAAAGATGAATAATTATCAACGGAAAATATAATAGTTGATACTCCGACCAAGAAAATATTTTTATTTTTAATAAAAAAACAGTCAAATTTAACTAAAAAGTCAATTCTCAGCGAAAAATGTAATAGTTGATATTTCACCCATTGAATGTTTTGCTTTTAAATAAAAAACAATTGAATTCAACCAAAAAGGGCGGATTTTCAAAAAAATAGTTAAATCCTCAGATTTCCAACTAAATTGTTGAACTTTCAAACAAAAAAGGTGAATTCTCTAGAGAACAGTTGAATTTGCAACAACAAAGACGAATTTTTTTACAAAATATTTGAATTTTGAACCCGAAAATATGAATTCTCACTAGAAAAGTTAATTTTCAACCAAATAGTTAAATATTAAACTAAAAAAGATACATTTTAAACAAAAAATGGAATAATTGAATTTGTAGTTGAAAAAGTCGATCTTCTACCAAAAAGAAAACGAATTTAAAAAAAAAAATAATAATAACAACAGTAATAAAATAATCAAATTAATTTTTAACAAATTAGTTTATCCAAACAGTTGCATTTGAAAGTCAAAAAGACGAATTTTTTTAGCAGACAGATCAAAAAGGGGAATTTTTAATAAAATAGTTGAATTTTTAACAAAATGATAAAATTTATAAACAAATAGTTGGATTTTTAACAAAATAATTAAATTTTCAATAAAATTGTTGGATTTTTCGTATTGGGTTCTATTAATTCAATTCGCATTCAAGCGAAACCCCGAGAAAAAACGAAAAGTTTCTCTCTATAAACTTTAGGGTTTTTAAAATTGAAAATTAAAAAAAATTCCGGGTCCACGTCAAATTTCCCGGTCATAACAAATTTTCGATTCCCGGTCAATGGGACACCCTGAAAATTGCCATCACTTTCTAGAAAATATTCTTTAGAAATTATTTATATTCAATTGTAAATTAGCAAAAAAAATTTACTTTCAAATATTAAAACGATCCACTTTCGACCAAAATAGATGACTTTTTAATAAAGTAATTGAATTTTTAATTAAATAGTTGAATTTTTAACCTACAAAGCCGACATATCAACGAAATGGTCGAATTTTTAAATAAAAATGATTAAAATTTAACCACAAAAGACAAAATACAAAAGAATGAATTTTCTGTCCGAATAGACGAAAGTTGAAAAAAATTTAATCTTCGGCCAAAAAAGATGACTTTTTAACAAACTACTTGAATTTTCAACAAAATAATTACATTTGTAACAAAAGAGTTTTAATTTTCTAACGCAAAGATGAATTTTCAATAAAATAGTTGAATTTTCAACAACAAAATTAATTTTTAACCAAACAGTTGCATTTAAAACCAATAGAGACGAATTTTCAACAAAATAGTTTAAATTTTAACCAAATAGTTACATTGTCGGCGAAATAGTAAAATTTCCCAGCCAGAAAGACGAATCATTTTTTTTAAGACAATGAAATCTTTAACGAATAAGATTAATTCTCGACGAAAAATTTAATAGTCGATATTTCAATTGAGAAAAAAACGAATTTTCAACAAAATAGTAAAAATTTTGACGAAAGAGATGAATTTTCAACTAAAATCATTTTTCCAACGAAAAAGGCAAATTTTCTAATTATAATTATCATGCCTAAATTCCTTGAATATTTCGAATTCCTGAAATTCCTTGAATTCTCTGAATCTCTTAAATTCATTGAATATTCTGAATTAGATATCTTTTCTGAATTCTCTGAATCTCCTAAATGCCTGGAATATTCCGAATTCCTGAAATTCCTTGAATTCTCTGAATCTCCTCAATTCATTAAATATTCTGAATTAGATAACTTTTATGAATTCTCTGAATCTCCTGAATTCCTGGAATATTGTGAAATTCCTTGAATTTCAGAATCCCCTAAATTCCTTAAATACTCCGAATTCCTGAAATTCATTGAATTCTCTGAATCTCCTAAATTCATTGAATATTCTGAATTACCTAACTTTTCTGAATCCTCTGAATCTCCTGAATTCCTGGAATATTTTGAAATTCCTTGAATTTCAGAATCCCCTAAATTCCTTAAATACTCCGAATTCCTGAAATTCCTTGAAGTCTCTGAATCTCATAAATTCATTGGATATTCTGAATTACCTAACTTTTCTGAATCCTCTGAATCTCCTGAATTCCTTAAATATTTTGACATTCCTTGAATTCTCAGAATCCCCCAAATTCCTTGAATATTCTGAAGTCCTTGAATTTCATGAATCTCCGAAATTCATTGAATATTCTGAATTACATAACTTTCCTGAATCATCTGAATCTCCTAAGTTCCTTGAATTCTCGGAATCCCCGAAATTCCTCGAATATTCTGAATTCTTCGAATTCCATAGATCCCCTAAATTCTTTGAATATTCCGAATTCCTTAAATTCCTTGAATTCTCTGAATCTCTTAAATTCATTGAATATTCTGAATTAGATCACTTTTCTGAATTCTCTGAATCTCCTAAATTCACTGAATATTCTCAATTACCTAACTTTTCTGAATTCTCTGAATCTCCTAAATTTCTTGAATATTTTGAAATTCCTTGAACTCTCAGAATCTCCTCAATTCCTTGAATATTCTGAATCCCTTGAATTCCATGAATCCCCTACATTCTTTGAATGTTCTGAATTCCTGAAATTCCTCAAATTCTCTGAATCACCTAAATCCATTGAATATTCTGAATGACCTAACCTTTCTGAATTCTCTGAATCCCCTAATTTCTTAAATACTCCGAATTTCTGAAATTCCTTGAATTCTCTGAATCTCATAAATTCCTTAAATTTATCCAAATTCCTAGAATTCTCAGAATCCCCTAAATTCCTGGAATATTCTGAATTCCTTGAATTCTCTGAATCCCCAAATTCCTTGAATATTCCGAATTCCTGAAATTCCTGGAATTCTCAGAATTCCCTAAATTCATTGAATATTCTGAATTACATAACTTTTCTGAATCCTCTAAATCTCCTAAATTCCTTGAATATTTTTAAATTCCTTGAATTCCATGAATCCCCTAAATTTCTTGAATATTCTGAATTCCTGAAATTCATTGAATACTATGAATCTCCTAAATTCCTTAAATATTCTGAATTGCTTGAATTCCATGAATGCCCTAAATTCCTTGAATACCCCGAATTCCTGAAATTCCTTGAATTCTCTGAATTTCCTAAATTTCTTGAATTTTGTAAAATTCCTTGAATTCTCAGAATCCCCTTAATTCCTTGAATATTCTGAATTCCTCGAATTCCATGAATCCCCTAAATTTCTTGAATATTCTGAATTCCTTACATTTCTTAAATTCTCTAAATCCCTAAATTCGTTGAATATTCCGAATAACCTGACCTTTCGGAATTCCCTGAATCCTCTAAATTCCTGGAATAGATTGCTCTTGTGCACTCCTCCTCGTGAGAGGAATCGTCGCATCCACCGCCAAGATGACTCGATGTTTTGAGTGTGTACTCCGGTATCGCTATTCACAAACTCCTCGGAATGATTAACACTTTGGTGAACAAATTCATGATCTTCGAGATTGACATAGCCCTTCCAACAATCGGTGTGAATATCTGTCCCTTCTGCTACATGCTTTTTTATTAATCTGATTAGAGTACCCTGATTTCTCTTGTTATCGGGACAGATTTCCAACTGATAGTTGTGAGGATGACCTCTGTGAATCATTCAGAGGATCCATGATCCTCCAACTATCCGTCCTTTCTCATTTTTTCGACGGCCGATTTTGTACTCATCTTTTTCAACTACTTCTCCGACACCTCCGATGCGACCTTCCTCTTCGAAGTGACTGTCAAAAGCAACCATACAGATCTCCCGACAAAAAGAGAAGTGGTCTGCAACAGTTTCTCGCGAAATCGACTGACCTTCGACAATACTACTTTCCCGGATGGTTTGTTTGAAGTTGAAGCCTACAGCGAAACAATAATAAATAAGCATACATGCCGCTGCGAAAATTTGACACCTCTCAAACCACGTATTTTCCGCAACGGTATTTGTGTGACGATACTTACCTGCTTTATAAAACAAAAACTAGCCGCAAGTCATTTCAGACTCTGAAAGAGTCATTTTTTTCTTGTGTTTTGAGCAAAATCGTTCAGTTGGAATGAATTCAATTTGTCTCAACCACTGGAATGTTTTTTCTCTTTTTTAAAGAAGCGTATTCAGACTGAAAATATTATATGTTCCATTCATCTTCGTTAAAACTCGAGAAAAGAAACCTTCGAAAATAATGATTACACGCATGAAACACACACCTGTTAGTATTAGGAGCGCGGATGGTGAAGAAAGACCTGTCACTTATTGCACTGAAATTCGTTAAATTTTATCAGACGTATCGATTTCGATAAGGTTCACAACTTTTGTCCCAAAGATTTTGCGAAAATTTGCATATTGACTAATCTGAACGCAAAAAACCTTGATTTGTAAGGGGCTTTTTCCATGATAATAGATGTACCACTAATTTTCGCGAAAACTATCACTTGTAGATAAAAATTAAACAGACAAAATATGTGTAACTCGATTGGATGTACAACTTTTGTTTCCAATATTTGATAATATTGTGCGTATTGGTTCAAATAAACGCAAAAAACTTGATCTGACGCATTTCCGTAACTTTCTTTGTCTTTTTCTTGTTTTTACAAAGTAATCCTCTTTTTCTAAAAAAATAATGGTTCAAGGCAAAAAATGTATTTCACAAAAAACATGCATTTTGATACTAGCTAAAACTTTTGTTTGAAACGTTTTTCGATATTTTGCGTATTTACTGAGATAAACGCAAAAAATATTATTTTTATGGTGTTTTTTATGGGTTTCACCATGAAAATCGCTTTGTCGCCAATTTTCACTATCGTATTCGTAATCAACGCGTCGAAATACACAAGTACACGAAGTTTCGATAAAATCAGAAAATTCAGGTATTCGGAACTTTATCTAAAAATGCAATTATTCTAGTTGAAGATTCATCATTTTAATTGAAAATTCATCAATTTGTTTGAAAATGTGACTTTTTTTAGGGTTAGTTTTTTTCGTTCAAAGTTTTTCTGTGTGGTAAAAAGTGATTTTTTAACTGTTGTTAATTGTTTTATAAACAAAACAAAAGTATATATTTTTTTAATTACCATAGGAGCATTTTATGATTTAAAAGTTCAACTGTTTTTATAGAAAAATTGTCTTTTTGACTTGAAAATTTCACAATTTGGTATAAAATTCAACTAGTTGGTATAAAATTAAACAGTTTTGTAGAAAAATAGTATTTTTTATTGAAAATTAATTCTCCTTAATAAAAATTACACTACACCATGCTGAGTTAAAAATTTATCTTTTTAGCTTGAAAATTCAACTATTTATATCAAAATTTGTACACACGAAAAAATACAGACTAAAAATTAACCAAATAAAATTTGGACTAACATCACATCCATTGTTCGAAATATTTAGTTGAAAATTTATATAATTTGTTGAAAATTTGTATTTTGTGGTTGAAAATTGAACCATCTGATTAAAAATGCAATGTATGGTTAAAAGTTAATGTATTTTAGTTAAGGCTTCAGGTATTTTGTTAAAAATTCGTCTATTTTATTATATTTAACTTTTTTATTTAACATTAAAATCTGTTGTTTCAAAATAAATTATTACATTTATTGTTGAGAATTTGTATCTTTGGCTTGAAAATTAAACTACTTGGTTGTAAATTGAATTATTTTGTTTAAAACCAGTGTTTTTGATTGAAGATTCATCACTTTAGTTCAAAATACTTCTATTTGTTTGAAAACTTTGCTAGTTTGTTAAAAATTCTCCTTTTGTTATTTTAAAATTAAATATTTTAGTAGAAAATTCAACTATTTGGTTGAAAATTCATGTATTTTGTTGAAAATTCGAGTTGTTAGTACACAATTAATCCTCTTGATTTAAAATTGAACTATATGTATTTTGTTAACAATTAGTATCTTTTGGTAGAAAATTAATTTTTTTTTTGAAAATGTAACTGTAGAGTTGAAAATTAATCTGTTTTAGTTAAGGATTCAAATATTGTTTAGAAAAGTCGCCTTTTTTGGTTGTATTCAACTGTTTTTAATTAAAAATTTAAATCTTGTTCGGTTTAAATAACAACTATTACATTTTTTGGTGAAAATTCAACTATTTAGCAGAGAATTTAACACTTTTGTAGAGAACTCGTCTGTTTGGCTTAAAAATTCAACAATCTCGTAGAAAATGCAACTGTTTTGTAGAAAATTTATGTAATTTGTCGAGAATTCATCTTGTTGGTTGAAAACTTAACTATCTGGTTGCAAATTCAGTTGTTTTGTTAAAAACTCGTCTTTTTGACTTGAAAATTCATAATTTTTAACGGCCCTAAGCAGCCATTGAGACAATTTATACAGAGTGTCTACCGTTTCTTAAAAAAAAAAAAAATCCCATGACTTTTCCAGGTTTTCCAGGACAAAAAAGTTAATTTTTCCAGGTACCTTTTTTTAACAGTGGGGGGAAAAATATAAAATATAATCAGAGTGAGTTCGATTCCGCGTGTAATGAACTTTTTTTAAATTAGAATTGGTTGAAACTGACTGAGTTATCGAATTTCAGGCTAATTTACGTTTAGTTTTCAATGAAATAATTAAATTTTGAACGTAAGAAATGAATTTTAAACCAAAATCATTGATTTTCTACCAAAAACTACGAATTTGCAACAAAATAATTCAATTTTTAAATCCAAAAGATAAATTTTCAACAAACTAGGTAAACTTTTAAATAAAATGAAATTTTTTAACTAAATATGGAATAGTTCAATTTCCAGTTGCAAAACTAATTTTACAACAACAAAAAAACGAATTTTCATCAAAGTAGTTAAATTTTCAACCAAAGTGATGAATTTTAAACTAAAAATGGTGAATCTTCAACTGGATTCCGAAAAAGCAAAATGATAAAATGTTTCTTTGGTTCAAGCTGAATAAATTTCAGGTTCGACATATTCAACTTTTTCTAAAATCTGCACATATGACTCAATAATAAAAAAAAAACATTTTTTTGCACATTTTCAAAAAATTGTTACTGAGCAAAAAATATATGTTTAAATTTCGTAATTTTTTATTATTGTTCACTAGTAAAAGCTGCAAATATAACAAATTCGTCATAATTTTTTCAGCAATATGAAAAATTCACAAATAATTTATTCAAGTGAAGAAGTTTTTTGAAAATAGGGGGAAAAGGAGAATTTCAAGAAAAAAGGGTAAACTAAGAAAATAAGGGGCAGACTGTGCGCCCTGCAAAATAGGTTCCTTTTCAACCAAATTATCGAGTTTTTAAGCCAAAGAGAGCCAAAAAGTTCAGTCAAAACTGAATAAAATAGTTGAATTTTCAACCCAAACAGATCAATTTTCAACCAAGAAGATTAATTTTCTACGAAAAAGACAAAATTTCAATAAATTACATGAATCTTCAACCAAAAATAAATTTTTAACAATTTATTCCATTTTCAACCAAAAGTTGAAGTATCAACCAAAAATATGAACTATCTACCAAACAAGACAAATTTTCATAAAAATAAATTAATTTCCAACCAAACAGTTGAAATTTCTACTTAAAAATGGATTAATTCTCAACCAGAAATGGAATAGTTGAATCTTCACTTTAAAAAAATATTTAGTTATTAAAAAACGAATTTTCAACAAAATAGTTAAATTTTCTATCAAAGCGATGAATCTTCAAACAAACAAATTTTTTCTTTGACAAAGTAGTTCAACTTTCAACTAAGTAGTTGAAATTATGAAATATTTAACTGGAATAATAGTTAAATTTTCAGTAAAAAAAAAAGTTTCAACCATAAAAGAAACCAATTTTCAACAGAATAGTTAAATTTTTGGCAAAAAAATTCATTTTTATCCGAAGGAAAGACTAGTTTTCAAACAAATAGCTCATTTTTCAAACAAAGAAATTAATTTTTAATTAAAATGATGAATCTTCAACAAACAACAAAATTAATTTTTAACAATGATTTAACTTTTAACTACGTAATTTTCTTCCCAACCTAAAAGATGAATTTTCAACTAAAATGATGAATCTTCAACTGGAATAGTTGAATTTTAAACCAAAAAGATGAGTTTTCAATTAAAACAATGAATCTTCAACTGAAATAGTTGAATTTTCAACAACAAAAATTATTATTTTTTTACTAAAAAAGATAAATTGTCAACCAAAACTTAAATAATTAAGTTTTAAGTTAAAAAAATCCACGTTCAACCAAAAGCTGAATTTGCAAATAAAAAAGATAATTTTTCAACCAAAAATTGAATAATTAAATTTTTAGTCAAAAAATGAATGTTAAACCAAAGAGATGGATTTTTAACTAAAATTATGGAATTATCAACTGGACTAATAATTACATTTTTAATCAAAAAAGAAACCAATTTTCAACAAAATAGTTAAATTTTCGGTAAAAAAATTCCTTTTCATCCGAAGAAAAAACAAGTTTTCAAATAAATAGATAATTTTTCAAACAAAGAAATTAATTTTTAATTAAAATGATGAATATTCAACAAACAAACAAAATTAATTTTTAACAATGATTTAACTTTTAACTAAGTAATTTTCTTTCCAACCTAAAAGATGAATTTTCAACTAAAATGATGAATCTTCAACTGGAATAGTTGAATTTTAAACCAAAAAGATGAAATTTAAACTTAATGGTTCAAATCTCAACTATTTTGTTGAAAATTCATCTATTTTGTTAGAAATTTGTCTTTGTTTCGTAAAAAATTAATCTTTTTGGTCGAATATTAAATTATTTAGTTAAAAATTAATTTAATTGCTTAAAAATTTAATTATTCATTTGAAAATGCGTTGTTTTGTTGTTGTTGAAGATTAATTTTTTCAACTAAAAATTTAACAATTCCATGTTTGGGTTAATCTTTATCTTCTTCACTTTAAAATTTTGCTATTTGGTTAAAAATTTCTGTATTGTGTTGAAATTTTGTCTTTTGCAGTACAATATTAATTTTCTTGATGAATAATTTACGTTTTGGTTAGAAATTCATTAATTTGGTTGAAAATTTAGTTATTAGGTGAAAATTTGTTTGAAAATTCAAAATTTGGTTGAAAATTCATGTATTTTGTTAAAAATTGATCTTTTCGGTTGAAAATTCATTTCCTTGGTTGAAAATTTAAGTATTAGGTTGAAATTGCTTTAAAAATTCATGTATTTTGTTAAAAATTAATCTTTTTATTTGAAAAATTATTTCTTTATTAAAAAATTAGCTTTTCTGATTGAAAATTAATTTTTTTTAACTTAAAATTTCAGTATTTCATTTTCTGTCAAAAATTTATCTTTTTTGATAGGTATTTAATCTTTTTGGTTGAAAAATCATCTGTTTGGTGTAAAATTGAACTATGTTGTTGAAAATTCATCTATTTGTTGGAAATTTGTATTTTTTTGTAGAAAATTCTTCTTTTGGATTGAAAATTCATTTAAAAATTCATGTATTTTGTTGAAAATTAAGGTTTTTATTAGAAAATTCACCTTTTAAATAATAAATTTAACTATTGGTTTATATATATATCATTTTTATTAGATTCATTATTTCAGTTAAAAATTATTTTCTTCGCTAGATAATTCAACTTTTTTCTGAAAACTGATTTTTTTGTTTAAAATGGATTTTCGTTTAAAGATTTGAAAAAGTAGAAATCCACGCTATCATATACAATGCTATGAATGAAATAATTATTCAAAAAAATTTATAAATTTTCAAAATTATATCATTTTAAGCAATTTCAAGGTAGAAACATCAAGTGATACATTAGCATTTGTTTTTAAATCTTTTTAAATATTCTATTAAAAATTTATTTGCAAAAAATCATTAAAAAATCTCCATGAATCTAATAATAATTTTATTATCTTGGAACACGTATTTTTTCTACACTTTTCCGAGAATCCTGCAAAAGTAAAAAAAAATCCCTTTAAAATAATCCAAATTCTATTTTGAAAATTTTGGAAATCTTATTAAATATTTTTTCTTCAATTTTGAAATAAATACTTACGTTCACACTAACAAGGAAGCCAAATAAAATGAATTTTCAACAAAATAGTTTAATTTTCAACCAAAGTGATGAATTTTCAAATAAAATCATGAATCTTTAACTGTAATAGTTGAATTTTAAACCGAAAAATTGAATTTTTAAATGATAAGATTAATTTTCAACAAAAAAACAATGGCGTTTTCACCAAAAAATATAATTTTTAACGATATAGTTGAATATTAAAGAAAACAAATTTTCAAACAAATATTTGAAGTTTAAAATAAATAAAAAATTCATTTTTCAACAGAAAATGGAATAGTTACATTTTTAGTGTAAAAAAAAAAAATAATTTTCAACCTAACTGATGAATTTTCAAGAAAAATGATGAATCTTCAACTGCAATAGTTAAGTTTACAACAACAACTTCTCGGTAGTGTGGGGATCTTAGTCGCATCACTACAATGACCCTGACATATATAATATTCAATTATACCTTGCATATGGTTATACATTATACAAAATCAACTTTGTAATTATAATAATGCCACCAAGGGACCCACTAAAAACCACCACCCTTTCTCCTCGGCATTATTTCCCCCCGAACCGCTTTCGCATTACTTCATGAGGTGCCGTTTTTTTTTGCTGTGCATCGGCCTTCTATATTTCTCCCAGCTTGGGCTTCTCCTGGTGTACCGCGCTTCTGGCGGACCTGCCCAGCTACAATGCTTACCTTCCTTTGCGGCGTAGAGGTAGCACTGCGGTGTGCTATTGCATACTGCAGCTTTATGCCCCTCCTTGCCGCACCTCCAGCATCCTCTCGTCCGATCAGGACCCTTACAAACTGCTTCCATGTGGCCAAAGCCTAGACAGCAGTAACAACAAGTGACCTGCATCTTCATGTGTACGCGACAGGACACCCATCCCACCTTCAGGTGTCCCGCACGTACTAATTTTGCTGCTGTTTCTTCATTCAGTTCCACAAGCGCCTTCAGAGTTCCTCTGGAGGCCCTTTTTGTGAGACTGACCCTGATCTCGCCTACTGGCTGCTCGCCAAAATGTCTTCTGACGGCATCCTCGACCTCCTCCGCATCTGTGGTTGTGTCGATGTCCAATACCTCGACCTCAGTGCAAGGAACCAGTTACCCTTGTATTTGCTACTAGCTCTCTCAGTCTCTCTTCTGCAATAACAAAGTCAATCATATGGCGGCTGTCGCCTTTGCACTAGGTGTACATGTGGATCCTTTTTTGTCTGAACCAAGTATTTGTAATAAACAAGCCTTCTTCTGAGTATAATATAACCAATACGTCGCCGTTATCATTTGTTTTTGGATCTTCACAATTACCGAGCACCCTTGCTGTACTTTCTCGTTAGATTTAAAACCATCAATTCATATATCCCAGTGTAATGATCGAAACCCTTGTGTTTTTTGAAGACACGAAGCGACCCAAATATTTTGAACCATATCTGCAACTTTTTGGTGGTGTAATTTTTTTCGACGAGCAACTAAGGGAAAGCTTCATCCGTCCTTGTAGAGCCTCGCATGCAAGAATGAGGCTGCATACTCTGCGAGGTCGCCAGGTATCACAGAAACACCTCACCCAGGTGCCAATCAGCTTTCGGCACGGTTGATACGTCTCGGCTAAGCGATTATTCCTTCAGGACTATCCCTGTACAATTGTTCGCAACTGCTTAATAATTACTTTCATGATATTCAGCAGAAACTGTTGGTACAGGGACCCTCTATCCACAACCGAAGGACGCGTTCGGTGGCTTTGTCATAGGCCACCGAACCACATTGAGTGGACGAATCAACTCAAGGATGACTTGCTAGACTGATACGATGCCAGCATTATACCTGTTCACCAAGGCTCAATGGCGCGTGTGCATACTCTGTGGTGCCAGAAACCTAAAGCGTTAGCGCGTTTTGATTCAATCGTTGCGAAATCAACGTGCCTACCTCTGGAAAAATGGATATATACGCGGAGCGCTTCCCGAACCGGTGCTTGATCAAGCTGAAGCCGAAGATGAGTGAGCGACATTAAGACCAACCGCGGAAAGCCGGCACCTTCTGAGAGATGATCGTGATTTCAGGACAAGGAGGAACATTACCATACAAGTTCCTCCTAAGCCTCGAGATCTGGCTGAAATGGAAGCCTCCACTCGTGGAGAAATCTCGCAAGAGTCCGAGATCATTACCTCCTAGTCCCCAAAATAAACATAGATCAGGGATAGAGAAGAAAGAGAACCAAAAAGCGAAACAAACGCAAATCAAGGATGAGAATTTACAGAAACCGGAAGCGCGAAAGGATTTTTAGAATAAGATAAACGAACGTATAGATGAGACAACTTGGAAAGCGCCTAGTCAACATTTAAAATGCAGAGGGCGCAACGACTATGATAGAAGATGTCATTGTTAGGACTGCGACTGAAGTGTGTGGTGCTGCTCTTGTAGAAAGAATGTCTCGTAATACATGGTGAAATGATGAAATTCAGACAGCCAGCAAAGAAAAGAAAGGAGCAGATTAAAGAAATTTGAACATCACAGACAATGAACAATAATAAGGCATCACAACTGGGATGTAGAACACGATGGGTGAGAAAACTTAATCAAGAGAGTCTGTCCCTCTGAGCTTAGGCATACAATTAGGAACTTGAGAAATGGTATTTTTATAATAAAAATTTATAACAAAGTTATATATCCTTTTTATATGGACAACAATTTTCGTCTGATAACGTTCTTTTCGTTCCTTGTGTTGTCTTAACAAAAATTTAATTATTTTTTTCAATGTTATTTAGAAGTATAAAACAAAAGCTACGCCTCCAACAAAACGGAATTTTTGTGAGTTAGGTGGTCTCGAAAAGTGGAGAATTGAAGAAATGCGTGACAGTCAGTTTTTACATAGAACTAATACAACCTTCTCATTATGCTGAGAATGTAAAAATCCCTTTTGCATGTCAGAATTCGTCAGAATTTTAATTTTTCTTTTTTGGAAATTTTGGAAAGTTAGTTACTATAGATTATATAAGTTCTGATATCAGCTTTGACAAATAGAGTAATTATACATTTTCTCTCCTGAAACTAACCCTAATGAAATGTAAATATCGGGGCAGGACAATCTTGATGCCTATAGTAACTGATATAACGAATCTGAGATACACTATTTTCAATCTGATAAACTGAAATATTCATTTTTGCTAAATTGTTAATTCAAACCTTCATTATAACGTTAACTAGCTGATTCTCTAATTGGAAAATATGATGATTTTTGCTTCTTTCGTCTTTATATTGGCAGTTATTCTCAATTCTACTGGTGAATATAATAATATTATATATCTGTACTTTTATACATACTTTTAAGCTATACTCAAATAAAATTTTGTGCTATTTGATCTGCAATCTATTCAATGCTATATATTAAAAAAATGAATTTTAAAAACTGTCCGTATTGATACGGAATACAAACAATAAAACAGTTTGAAACTTTTTATTTGCTCTATTATTATTTGTTTAGAAACATCTTGTACCAAAAAATTGATTTTTGACATAATAGTTAAATAAGAAGTTAAATTTTTAACAAAGACAGATTAAATTTAATTGCATTAATTAATTTGATAATTAATTTTCGATTGCACGTTAAACCAAAAAAGATTGAATTTCTAGGACGTCATGAATCTTAGAACAACATAGACAAATTTAAAAGAAAATAGTTCAGTTGTTAACCAGTAAAGCATTTTAACAAAAAAACAAATCTTCGATAAACTTTTTGAAGTTCCTGCCAAAATTGTTTAATTTTTAAGGAAATTATTACATTTTTAATTAAAAATTTAAGTTTTGAATCATAAAGATAAACTCTCAAACCGAAATGCAATTATTGCAAATGCAAAAATTATTAATAACTCTTTTCAAAATTACGAAAAAAGGGGAGTAGGGGGAGGAGCGTGAAATCGGTGGTTGACGTTATGCCAATTATCCAATATCTCTTCACGAGAGCCTTGAAACATTTCTCTCAAGTACTTTCACGAACTACTTAGGCTGTTCCCTCCCTTCTCCCCTTATCGTATCAATAAACTTTCTAGCCTCACCTTCTGTTTTAATTTTGCTAATTTATCCCTCTGATTCCTTTTTCTTGTTCTCTCCTTTCTGTTTACATAATTACCTATATTCCATCCTGGCTGTGACATACTCTTCCTTCTCTAGTTTCTCTTTTTCTTCATTTTATCTGCACCGTTATACTCCTATGCAGATTTTCTGGTACTCCAACCTGACTATATTTCCCTTCTCTTACATTCTTCTAGCCATTTATCTTATTATACGCTGAATTTACTTTTCCTCGTATGCCAGATCATGACCAATGTAGACTTTTTTAATTCCTAAATTACTCTTTTTCTTCGTTGTCTTTTGCTTTGTCCCTAAGGGAGCCATTCCACTATTAAGATTTTTTTTTCCTTTTTTCCTTGCCTTCTGAATTTCTTCACTTTTCCTCCCACTTCTACAACTTTTTTAAAAAATTCGAGGGCTTTCCCCATTTTTTTCCCCTCCGTCACTCGCAACCCTATAATAGTCAACATTTTCCTACTTTCTCCCGCCCTTCCTTTCCGTTTCTTTTTCTACCTCGCTTACCTCCTTTACAATACCCTCCAAATTCGTTACCTGCTCTGCTTGGATCTATCTTTCATTAATTCTACTTTTACCCTTAGCTCATCATTTTGCGTTTTTATTTGTTCATTTTCCGCCCCCTTATAGTTCTGCATTCTACCCTTACTTTTCCGTCTCTTTCTTTTTGCTAATTCCTATATCTTATTCTAAAAATATTATATTCTTTGTACAGTCAACCTTTTCTCCTCCTATATCTGTTCCGTCTCCTTTTCTAACTTTTCAGTGTTTCGCATGATTTTTCTTATCCCTTCTTTCCATTTCACATCTCCCTTCTTCAACTATTCCCTCATCAACTCCACACTCTGATTTTCACTCATTACCTGTTTTCTATCTCTTCCATTTTCTTTCGTCCTCGCTTCATCTCCATCAATTTCGCGTTTTCTGCTCTCATTTTCTTGAACAACATTTCCATCCCTACTACTTCTAGTTCTTCTATCGCTTTTTGTTGCTGTTCCTCCTCTTCTTGTCCTTTCTTTTTTGTCTCATTCCCAAAATAATCTCCTTTTCCCTTTTTTACTTCAAGCGAATTGAAAATATTTAAAAATTGATCAAACAACTACATGAAAAAAAGAAGTAGTTACTTTAAATTTCTATTTTGTATTTGTACATGACTTTCCTCCTGTAATTATAACATGGTTCACAATTATTGATCATTTTAGACTGCATAGTCTTTCTTGATTGAAAATTGCTCGATTTTGATAAAAATTGCATATATTTTGGTATATAATGCGACTGTTCAGCTAAAAATTATTCTGTTTCGGTTGAGAATTAAACCATTTTGTTGAAAATTTGTCTTTTATGGATCATCAACTCACTGACATGAATTTCAGATCCACCATGAATGAATGTTTGAGGTAATTTAAATGTAATTGAAACATTTTGTGCACAACTCTGCTCGTAAGCAAAGTACTTCATCTGCAAAGTGCATATGAGCGTCCATTTCACCATTGCGGCAAATGTATATGAATCGAAGTTCGCACGCATCTAAATTATTCTCGATTTGTCAGCAGGAATGAAATTACTGTGCATATCACTCAGGTTTATACATAGTCTGAGTACGTGGTCGCCGGTCCGAAATTTGGCAGTTACGCCCTTCAACTTTCCAGAATAATCTGATAGATTTACTTCTTAATAGATCAAATTAATTTAATAGATTAAAAAGTTTGAAGGAATTTTAAAGGATTTCCACAGACATTAATGATTTTAAGAGATTTAAAAGATCTCAAGATATTTTAATAAACTTTCCAAGAATTCGTTTTCGAACATTTAAAGATTTCGTGAGGTGTCATATATATTCAAGTATTTTGATGTGATTCTAAAAATTTGGAAGTATTTGGAGATTTCAGGATATTTTAAAAGATTCCAAGAAATCTTCAGTAAATTTACATAATTTGAAGGAATGTGAAAGAATCTGACAGATTCGCGTGTATGTTCAAAAAGTACAGCGAATTTTTTAGAGCTTTAAAAAATGTTAAGGAATTGTAAAAGATTCTACAGGATTTGAATTTCAAGAGCTTTGAAAGTTTACAAGAATTGCAAAATATTTTAAATAATTTTTAATATTTCAGAGCATTTAAAACGATTGCAAAAAATTTTCATTTGTTTGCAGTAATTTGAAAGTATTTCAGGGGGATTTGAAATATGTTAGGGTATTTTAAAAACTGCAAAGAAATTTCAATTGATTTCAGCAATTTAATAGGATTTCATAGGATTCGGAATATTTTTGGATATTATAAAGGACTCGATAGCATGTACAAGAGATTCAAAACATTTGAAAGGATTTATAAGGATTTTAAGTGATTAAAAAAAATTGTATGCAGTCGTAAAGACATTTTTTGGATGCTCAAAATCCTTTTCAATTCATTAGAATTATATTGAATTTAATTTGGATTGTTTTAAAGCCTTAAAAATGTATCTCAAATTTGTTACAATCCACCTGGAATTCTTACAAATTCCATTGAGTTCTTTTTAATTTAAAAGAACATTAGTCACATTACTAATGCACATTATTCACTTTTGGTAACTTTTTGGATTAGAATTTAGGCACTGTTGGTCAATTTTTTCGATTTACCTATTAACTTTTTTCAAGCAAATTAGGCTGTGACAGTCCTGAAAATAATAAATCAGAAATGTGTACATTTAAGTTCTAAACTGTTTTGTTCGATTTATAAAAGAATCCAGATTAGCGAGGTTACAAGATACAAACTTTGGGCATTAAATATGCATAGTTAGGGAAAATGGGAAATTAGTCAGGAGAAAATCAGAGAAGAGTCAGGGAATTTAGAAAACAAACTTTTGCGGCCATCCGGATATACGCTTATTATCACTAAAGTAGACTAGTGTTTTGGAATTCGCAAACAATGCCATACGTGAAAAATTAATGTATTTGGAATGTGGAATCGAACAATTTAAATCTATGTAACACGCGTGAGCAAATTGGTATTTATAAAATTATTAGCAGAATTTTCAAGTCTTTTCTTATTAAATCTTTTTTTTTTACTTCTGTGAAAGTGTCTAGAGTCTGCTCAATTTTTGCCACATTAAGGGATACTATTCTCCACAAGAAGTACAATTGTGTAGAGATGCCGGCAAATGCAGCAGTTTGTAACAATTAAGCGGTCAAATAAATGGTATTTCTTCAATTCCCAAGTAGCCTCATTTAGCGAACCCTTCCCACTTTTCGTTCACCGTGAAACATGTTTTCAAATATTTATCGAACTATCATCATCCATTGCGGCATTTACTGCATCATGATTTGCAACCTGTTGCGAAATTTCGAAATCAGGCGTTTTATGAATATTCAACTCGAAAGGGTATGTAACTAAGAGGAGGGTAGGTTATGGTAGGTGATTTTAATCGCGAATATGGAAAGTAAGCTAGAGGCCGGAGTGGTAGGAGGAGTCAGGGTAAGACGGGTTACAATTCGCACACACGCGTATGTGAATGACATAGTGCTGCTAGCAAAGAGCGGGGAGGTCTTGACGGAGTTGATGAAGAGGTTGAGAAAATACCTGGATAAGAATAGGTTGTAGCTGAACGCGGAAATGGCCAAGGTTATGGTGTTCAGGAAAGGAGGTGGAAGGGATGAGGGAGGTGAGTAGAAGGTGAAGGTTATATAAAAGAGAGAGTGAGAAGGACAAATGTGGTGATGAGACAGGGGTTGCGGGCTGGAGAGGAAGTTGTTCGCAGATGATTTTGGACGGAGAATGGATTTGTTCAATTCGCTAGTGATGAGAGTCTTATTTTATGGAATGGAGCTGTGGGTGAATAGAAAATGAGGAGGTAAATAGAATACAGAAGAGGTATGTGAAGTAGACATTACGGTCGGAAAGGAACACGCCTAATTATATTGTCTGGAGGAAGATGGGAACAAAAAAGTTTAAGAGATTATAACGGGGAGTCGGGCGTGTGAATATGAGAAAAAGTTTCTGAAAGAGGGGAGAAGTAAGCTGGTTGGGGAATGTTGGTGGGAAAAGGACAATAGGAGAGGGGTTGGGAAGATCGAGGTTGTAAGGATAAGGTATTTTAGATTGAATAGATGGCAGATCGATGAAGTGAGAAGGATGCACGAGGAAGGAAGAAAGGTATATGAGATGGTTAAGAAGAACGGCACGGAGAGAGAGAAGGCAGCATGGAAGGTGAGAATAAGAGAGTCAAGGGCAAGGAATGGGAGAAGGAGGTGAAAAAGCTGAGGGCCAGAGTAAAATGATAAGAGTGGGAGGTGGGGTCGGTGAGGAAAGCAAAAGAAGTTAAAATGAAGCAGCTGTAAGAGAAGATTAGGGTGTAGGTGACAGGTGAAAGGGCAAGAAAAAAGGTATTTGAGAGAGTGTAGAGAATACGATTGAACAGAAAGTGGTAGAGCGTAGGAACGAAAAGGAGGAGAGGGTGGATAGGGAAAGAATAAGGGCTTTTAGTGATGATGCGATGTGGGTGCACAAAGGGTTTGAATTCGTTCTGATTTCCTAGGGAGAAGAGGATGTGTGAACTGTGCGGAAAGTGGGATGCAAGAGTGGAGTACTGTTTGGAGGAGCGCGGGGAGGTGGAAAGGAGTGAGATAAGCACGGAGGTATTGATGCATGAAAGGGGGTACAAAAGGACAGTAGAATGGGTGGAGGTGGTATTGGGTAAGGTGAAGAAGAAAAGGAAGGAGGGAGAGGAATGGAGAAGGAAAGATTGTAAATAGGAGAGGAAGTAGATATAACGTAGTGACATGCGTGCGAGGCGAGGCGAAGCGAAAAAGGCAAGGCGATAAGAGAAAAAGAGCGGTCTTAGAGATTAGGTGTAGGCGGATTTTAATTTTTGAATTTTGAATACCTTCTCTGATGAAAATCTAAAAAAGTTTGAATAGATTTTTATAAATGTTTAGACAAAAATGTCTATTTACACTTATTCTGCGATATCATTTTTTCATGCCAAAAGATTAATCACATAATATTGGACATTAAACTGCGCAATATACAAAAGAATATATAATATATATGACCGCTCCTTTTTGACACCCTTTGCGGAATTCGTATTACTTAATATTATCAGTAATATTCGTGAACTGGCCTGTTGACAAATATAAACTTATTTGTGCGTAATTTGGATATATATGTGTGCGTGTGTATATATATATATATATATATATATATATATCACTTAAAAGATTCGAAATCTCGAGAATATATTTTTTCAGATTATATAATTTTAAGCAATTTTGAGCTAAAAACATTAATTTATACGTCAAAATTTGTTCTGAAAACATTGTAAAAATTCTCCTAACAACTTGTGAGAAAAAAAATCTTTAAAAAATTGTCCGGGAATTTAATGAAAATTTTGTTTTTATCTTAAAACTCAAATTTTTCTTATGATTTTTTGAAAATCCTGAAAAAATTTCTATGCTGAACATAGGAAAAAATTGTCAACGGAAATAAAATGAAAACGAAAAACTCGACTATTTTTCGCTATTTGCATTGCCATAAATATTGAAACAGAGAAATATTGAAAAATCAGGCCACATGAATCTCTTCGAAACAAAAAGCCTAATTTAAACAAAAAATAAATCCAAAATCGGTCAAGAATTGCCTTTCACAAGTTATTTTGAAACTCGTTTTTTTATTTGATCCAAAATTATTTCAAGGATAATTTGGAAAAATGCGATTGTTTAAGAAATAAACCATATTCACGATGTTAGTTCATAAGTTTTCAAATCTGGCCCATAATAATTATCGACCACTAATGTGTGAATACTATGTTTTAGTAGATTACAAAATAAAAGAGAGTGAAAAGATACGAAAGAAATAAAAAGATTGTTTTGAGTTTAGATTAGAAAAAGCTACGGTTTAGAAATGAGAGTGGTGTATCGCCAATGAATAAAGAGACGTATTATTTTATAGAATTTTCAACGTTTATAGATTAAGTTTAGCAGTTGGCAGGGATCACTTGTAAATATAGCGAAGTATAGGCTCTGGTGAATAAACACCTGTTACCAAAAAGAAGATCCTATTCTTTCTACATGCGAAACTTCTCAAAAATGTGATGAATTGTTTCAGCAATCAGTAGAATTGTTATTTATCTAACTAAGTTCAATTCAAGCAGTTACAATATACATGATTTTTAAAGTAAAGAAACTTATTCTATGCTTCATGAGAAAGGCGAGTACTAAATTGAAGTCCCAAATAGCAAAAGTACATCAAAGCAAAGTGAAATTTGAAATAATTTGAAACAAGATACAGCAGTTGAAACGTACGTCTGTATATTATCTCTATGAAGATAAATAAGTAAACGATTCCGAACATACAGAATATGTCTTCTTAATCATGAAGCTTAGCGCCAAAGATAAGTTTCAAATTGAAATAACATTCGTTATTTATATAAACGCTCGAAAAAAGCTGATAGTTTGGATTGGAAACTGTCCTCAGCGATTCCAAGAGCGATTGTATCGAGTAACTGACGTGATACAGAGATGGCAACACTAACACACTATACGCCTGACACAACGATCTTGAGAAACTGGCAGTTTGAACCACAACAGCTTTTTTCTTAAAACTGACTCCGGTAGTGGTTGTAACACTCACAAATCAATAGAATCGAGAACATTAGTGACAATTAGTTACTTTGAAAGCACTTTATAAATTACACTGCACGAACTCAGCCCGTAAACAACCAAAATTTTGACGAGCGATTAAACTCGCGACCGACTGCCAGAAATACGCCCGACTTCATTGTCAGATTGGAACTAGGTCTACCGTGTGTGTCATACCAAATTTTAAAAATGGCGCTGAATTGGGCGGCAGAGATTTTCGATATGGAAGACTCGCGCTATCCTAAAATTTGCATACTAAAACTAGCCGAAACCGCAAACAGCAAAAATATTTTTTATGTATTTATTAATATATATTATATATATTATATATACTTATATATATTGAGTTCAGCTTACTCTTGTTTGACAATTCATTGTGTCCCGAAAAATAATTATGGTGTAGTTCACCCCTATAATATTTTCTTGAAAAATTTGACAAAATCACATTTTTCATGTCTCACCATAAGGAAATTTTTTTTATTGGTTTTTTTTTCCTGAAAGCCACTTCATTTTAGAGAAACATAATAGGATTAAATTCACGGTGGGCACTCCCTAGAAAATAATTTTTCGTGAAAATACAAAAACACGTAAACTTTATTTGATCATCGCAAGAAAAGTAAATTTTTTGCCATTTTTTTAGCGGAATTCACTCCTGTTCGACAATTTTTTTTGTGATAAAAATAATTTTGGAGTAGTAGCCCCCCTAAAAATCTTTCGACAAATTTGAGAAAATCACATTTTTTATCTCATTGTGAAGAAATTTTTCCAGTTAGTTCCATTGTAAAACATACAGCAGTTATATGTTGTAACCTTAGAAATTTTGCATATAATCAGGTTAGCTAAGTATAAAAAGAATTTCACATTACTTTAATTAACTAATCAATATAATAAAATAAAGGGAACTCTATGGAGAAAGCATAAGATTTTATTTTCTCAGTTAAAAAGATATTTATTCAGAAAAGCCTACTCTACTCTGAAGTTTTACAATAATGTTTTCTGCCATCTAGTCATCTCAACTTCTAGTTCACAACTATCACTCATTCCTCAAATAGTGCGCTCTTGAATTCATTTCTTTAATAAAAATACAATTTATATAACCATGCGCATCGATTTGTAGTGATTTTACACTCTAAAAATAAAACTTCAATACTTTCAATATGATGCAATACTTAGTTCTATATATAATTCCTTTCTCTTTTTTAATTTAATTTACTGTGCGACAAAATCTCGATCTTAGATAACTAAATTAATTTCTTCCTACTCCTATTTTCACGACTACATTCTTTTCTTATGTAATTAAGGAGCTCATAATTAAACCAATAATCTATCAAATAACGCATACATAATTTCTATCAAATCTGTGGATTTCTTTTCTCTGCAAATATGCCAGTAAGATTCTAAGAATCTTTGGTTTAAGGCCAATGACCGAGATTTAAATATCAAGTATTTTCCCAGAAGGGCCTTCGCAGAGCAAAACTGAACTACGGATAAAGATGTTTATTATACAGTGTGTCTAAAAAGTCCCGGGACGGTTGGATAATTCCTCAGGTAAAATATTTTTCGAAAAAGTGAAGGTGACCTTCATTTTGACCTTGAAGTTGACCTGCATGGCTGCTTGAAGATCAACTTTTTTTTTCAAATAGAAACCCCCTTTTTCACATCTGCAATCGATAGAGCGGAAAATTCTACGTTCAGATACGTACCCAAGTCATAGGTCAATTGTAAGTTTCAAGGTGAATTAGAGGTTATTTGAAATAAAAAAAGTTTTCCATGAGGTCAGTGCAATTCCTAAAGTATTTTTTAACGGGGAATTCAATGGTGACCTTCATTTTGACCTTGAAGTAGACCTTCATGGCTTTTTGAATGTCAATTTTTTTTTAATGGAAACCGTCTTTTTCACATCTGCAATCGGTAGAGCAAAAAATACTAGGTTCAAGTACGTACCTAAGTCATAGGTCAATTGTAACGTTCCAGGTCAGTTAAAGGTCATTTGAAATTAACAAAGTTTTCCAAGAGGTCAGTGTAATTCCTGAAGTAAATTTCAACGAGAAATTTTTTTAGATGACAGTTGCTCCCAGTGGGACCCTGCGGTGGTTGTTAACCTTTAGTTTTTAATTATATATATTGATAATCAATAAATAATTAATATTAATATTAATAATAATAATATGATATTAATAATTAATATATTATATTATAATATAATTACATATTAAATATAAATATAATTAAATTGATAAATAAGTATTATATGATATAGAACATGGTTTTGTGAAAAATGCAAACGTTTTGGAAAATACGATTTTAAATTCGACGCTCTAAATTTTTGTCTGTAGAGCTCATTGATTTTCCATACAAAACATGAACAATTAAAAATAACCATTTTTATTACTGAAGTATGAATCCAATTAGTATTTAGTTACCCTATGATATCCATGTTCTTGAAAAGTGACGTTAGACTTCATAATCTAATGGTAATACCTTAATCAAAAGTAGTAAAAACGAACGAACGATCTTTCAAAAGTGCAAATTCTTTTTAAGAAATATAGTTTGTAAAATTACTGGACGAGCACTGCTATGTTAATTTTGTTCTTCATTGGCAGCTACATATCTACAAGAAAAAATAGGATCATAAAGTATGTATCAAAAGCTTAAGAATGCTTGAAATTACTTTTAAATGGGTACATTTGATGTAAGTGAATATTCAGAATATTGTTACTCACCGATCGTCTACGTCTACTGTACTCGCAGTTCCTTCTTCAATAACTTCCGGAAAAAGAGGAACTGTGTCTAATGTATCAGTAGCGAATTCTTTTACTGACGTGAAAATTATCTCATTCAGAAAAATTTCGACTTGGCTGACTTTAGACCAATTATTCTGGATATTTAAACTTGGGAATGCTGACTGTATGGACAAAGGTGCGACCAGTTCTTCCTCCTTAAAATCAATAGTGCTTCTATTCACGCTTGAACCTGTAAAAAACATATGATGTTCAATATTGATTCAAGATAAGTAATTGTACGCTGTTACGTACTATAAGGCAAAGGAACGAAAGAGAATGCGGGGTCCAAATTTTAATTAGCATTCTTTTCTCTATGGGGGAAACTATGCAAGAATGGGTCAATAAAATTTCAAAATCTTTTATACAACTTTTAGAACAAAATTGAGGAAAAATTACCCTACCAAAAAGCTTAGGTATTTTTTTAACCATTCTTGTCTGAAGACAACTAAGAAAATCCATCATTTCATTCATTTAAACGTTTGTATGGATCAATCTCTAAGTACTTTTTTCACAGCTCTCATTGAAGAACAGGTCACCACCTTTGGTGCAAAAGTTATAGACAAAATCACTTTTATTTTTGTACACTTATAAAATAGCGCACATGAAAACCCAGCTTGAATCCTTTTAATACGAAAATACCTAAAATTCTTCAATATATATAAAAAAAAAAATAAATGAAAACTAAAGGTTAACAATAAGCCACAGGGTCCCACTGGGAGCAACTGTCATTTAAAAAATAACATCGGCTCCCAGTAGGACCGCAGTAAATCCCATTCATGGCCACGTCTCACAGCCGTGAGATGGGTGGTCACAGGACACGACGAAATCACAACCACAGGTCGGCGAAACTTTCGTTTATTTTGAGGACACGAAGCGACCCCTGAATGACAGCTTTCTGCATCCATCTCGCAAGTGCCGTGGCATATTTTTGGCACGCGGGAATGGATTTAAGGTTACCAACCAGTGATAGTTTCGCACCTCCGAGAGCACCTATCACAAGGACAATTACTCGTACCGAATATTTTGGGTACAGTCCCCCCTCTACTTTGATAAATAATTATCAAAATGAATTAATTTTTGGTGTGAGAAGTACTATCTAATAGAACTACAATGAGGCCAGTTTTTAGCCCGGTCGGACAACTTTCATTTTGGAGGTGGGTACACTTCAGAAATTATGCCCCATGTACAAAATATAAATCTTATAAATTGAATAATTTTCAATTCTATATTTTCGAAATTGAAGAATTTTTAATTCTAACTTTTCTAAATTTTAGAACTTTAAACTTTAAATTCTAATTTATACATCTTTAAAATTGAAGAGTTTTCTATTGTAAGTCATCAAAATTGAACTATTAAAAATAAAATTTTAACATTGAAAATGACATCTTTCTGAATTATGCACATTCAGAATTGAAGAATCTTGAAATGCAAATCTTCGAGATAGACCCATTTCAAAAAGATTTTCAAAATTTCATGATTTTAAACTATAAACATTCAAAATTAAACAAGTTGATGAATTTTTAATTTTAAATAGCTTAAGAATGGATCAGTATCGAAAATAGAAAACATCAAAAAAACTCATAATATATATATATATATTGCATTGTACTTTATATTTCAGCATATATTTAAATTTATTAATTAGGCAATCAAAATAAAAGAATATGTTTTGAGTGCGCTATTTGTGCTAGTTTCTTAAATTACCAGTACACTAATAACTTTATGTTTTCAACAACAATTAAGAAGATTTAAATTCTTTACTAAAGGTTTTAGATATTTTTACTTCCTGTTTAATTTGCCGCCAAATCTAGAAAAGTAGGTGACTAAACCTAAGGGTGTATTTAGTAAATAGTGCAAAGCCCGATAAATTAAAAAAAATTGAATAATTTTGGGGGTAGTAGTTATTTAAAAAATTATGAAGAAGACTTTGTTTTTATAGGTATTTTTCTACAGAATGATGGAGAAAGATTAAAATTATACTATAATGTTGGATACATGGATTTTCTATCGGGTTGATTTCTTAAGAACATTACGTAACAGTATCCATCCCCCCCCATGTAACAGGGAGTACAATTTTCCCTCCCCCTGTTACCCAAAAAAAAATCTGATGTCGTCTCATGGTATTAAACAGGATTATATTAATTTGAATTGTACCGTTCTCAAAAGAATAGAAATGTGTTCAAACATTTATCAAACATTTACCGTCCAGGAGTATGAGAACAAATAAAAAACTAGCGTTAAGAACATGCACGCACTTCTCGGGTGATATCTCCAAAATAAAATAAGATAGAATAAGTTCTAAGAATGAGTTCAATATTTGATTAAATTTCGTTTAAAATCAGCCTTATTCAAAGTATTTTTGATAAATAGATATTGAGTTGGTAAGTGAGAAAGACCGGGCTAATTTCTGATTTTTGCCAATTTTCAATATTCATTTTCTACTTCGGGCAAAATCTAAGGAAATAATGTAAAAATTTGAAAGTTACAGAAAATAACGCTTGAAATCTCCTTTTTAAAATGAGCCCAAGAAACTGTAAAAAAGTTAAATGGTTCTTGAGTTATCATTAAAAATGTAGAGGTGACCGCAAGACGATAATCGCTGGGTCGAGCGCCTCTACATTTTTGATGATAATTCGAGAACCAGTGAACATTTTTACAGTTTCTCGGGATTATTTTAAAGAGGACATTTCAAGTTTTATTTTTTTTTTAATTTCAAATGTTTAGGGAGAAGCGGGTAAAGCGGCGCGGCGGGAAATGCGGCGCGGTGGATTTTTTAAAAATCTACCTATTATTAACGAGTACCTATATACCTATCTACCCTTCACCTATATACCCATCCACACATCACTACTTTCCAACCGAGCCATTCACGCCTACTCCGAAAGGGAAACGGCTTAATGATATAATAATTTACTATGCATACTTCGAATTATTTTGAAATTAATTAGCTTTCATATTTTAGTTATCTTCAAATGTTTTAACCTGAATTATTTTCAAATGAGACAAGTTTATATAGTTTATACATATATTCTGAAATTGAGTTTCCTGAATTTCGAAATTTTGTAAACTTGAAGGTTTTCAAATTGGAATACATTTTCAGCTCTAGTTTCTTGCACATTAAAATGCTTGCATACTTTAGCAAAAATATATCTTTTAAATCTCAGATTTTCCATGACTCTTGATGCTTAATTGTCTACGACTACGTAATTTATATATAATTTGTAAAGATTAATTATTATAAAGCTCTTTATAGGCTTTGAGAATACGTGCATTCTGATCACGATCGATATTCACACTTCGCGCTCGATTTTCAACATCCATTTTGAAATTTTAGTATTTACGTTATGTATAGGCCATTTTCATTATTAGAGAATGGTTATGGAATGTGCAAATGAGACCCTAATTCGAAGAGACATAAGAAGCCAAAGGAACACAAGAGCTTGCATGAAAAAATGCTAGAGAGGTATACCAGGACAGAAAAGTGTGGCGACTAATAGTTTATAAAAAGAGTGACAGTGAAGTGAATGACGCTGAAACAAAAGACCTTGGATACTACCGGGCCCAAGTGGGGAGCCTCACATGATAACTTTGTGAAGCCCTTCACTTGGAGTGATCGCTAGAGAGATTGATCAGCAGCCTGGATCGGAGCAGTGTTGCAGAACGAACGTGTTATTTAAATAAATAACACGGGAATTCTAGATCAATCTAAAAATCTATATTCCCTTCCTCACCTAGTGAATCACGCTTTCCCCGAAGGGGAAATGGCTTAATGGTATAATAATAATTAATATTATACCTCTATCCGGACTTGGGCAATTTTATAGATCGTTTAAAAGGCTACGCAATTCCTCCCTTGCAGTTTTTCCTCAACTCGCGTTATTTGTTTTCAATATTGGAATTTTTTATTTTTTTCATAGAATTTCCGATTGTTAAGAACACAGCAATAATTGGCATAAGTGCTGTCAAAGAATGCTTGAAATAAAATTGGAAAATTTGTATGCCTTTTGAAAACCTACAATCCTTCTTTTAGTCGTCTTTACGTATCTCGTGTACGTCGTTTGTCGTAAAGTTGAAATTTACGATTTGCGCATAGCGACAAATACATATATCTGGGAGGCCTATTCAGTAGCGACGGAAAAATAGATGAGGAGTTATATAGGCGCATAAATAAGGGTAAAAAGGTTATCGGTAGAGCAGGGTCCATTTTCAGAGATAAAAAAAAATAAAAAATAAATAAAAGGACTTATATAAATCTTCATTTGTACCGGTTGTACTATACGGTAGCGAGACATGGACACTTCAAGAAAAGGGCAAGAGTAAAATCAAAGCGATTGGCATGAAACCTCTGCGCATAATATACGGGAAAACACTGATGGACAAAGTCCGACAAGGAATATGGTACAGGAGAGACACTAGTTGATGTATGGGAAAGAAATCAGTTAAGGTGGTTCGTACATCTTGAACGAATGAAAGATGAACGACTGACCACACAGGTGTATAAAGGTAAAGTAAATGGCAGAATGCCCAGAGGTAGACCGCCGAAAGAATGGTTAGAATCTGTGAATTACGGTGAAAAACTGACAAGTTACAATTTCTTTCACTTGTCACGCTTATCCTGTCTTCTAACTCACATACACCACACGCGTTCTTGGCCTATGCCACTCACACACATTAAGCATACTTTCTATCGGCGAAGCACTGGTTCCGTGGTTGGTTCGCGATACTAGCGCCCTGCATCGCTGGTTCCCGAACTAAGTCCTACTCCCGACATATCGAGGTGCTGCCCTCACCGTACCAAAGATATTATAAAGCTAGATGCGGTACGAAGTGTCAGAGTGGGAGAACTATATATATAGGACATCACATTTTCTGCCGTATCGAGGTGCTGCCCTCATCGTACTACGATGTCGAGGGCTGTATTTCTCGTTCTTACTAAAATAAGTCGGTAAGGCAGTAGAAAGACTTTTTAAGGTTAGAAAAGTTTGATATGGATCGCTTCATAAAAACTGCACTTCCGAGTATAATAATAAATATCACAAAGTCCAGGCACACCGAAAATACATAGTTGGAAAAAATAATTACAAATTAATAATGACAGAAGCACTGATCTGATGCTACTAAATAAACTTCATTGTGAGAGTAATACTCCCAAAAAGATAATTATTTTTATATTTGTTAAATATTATAATTGCTAATACATTCATGTTTTTCTATGAATGGTAGATATTATTTTTTTAATTATTATTTTTTGTACTTTAAAGTTTAATTTTTATTTCTAGATTGAACCAAAATTTGAGTGCACTTAAGAATATATAGAATTTTTGCAGATCTGAAATTTGAGAAACGTTTTTTGTATACATAGTCTTTTTTTTAAATTATACTTAACTTTTTCTCGAAAGTCGAATTTTTAATATAACAAAAAAAACTAAGTAGAAATTTCGAGATAAACCATAAGCCAGTACTGAAAAAATTTTTCTTTATTAAATATTTTTGTTCAATTGAAATAATCAAATATTGATATCTAAGAAAAAACGTTTTTAATGTTTTTTAAAAATTATACAAAAAATGTTCCCAAAAATAGAATTGTTGAATAAAAAAAAATTGAAAAGAAATTTCGAGATAAATTAGCGCTGATTTGAATCATTAATTTGTTCATACAATTTTTGTAAAAAAAATCTTATTTTTAAGGCCTCAATTTGACAACTTCAATTTTAACGTTAAAATTTGCCTCATTTTCAGAATGCAGGCTTATTGTTGGAATTTTCATAATTTTCGTTATAAGTTACAGGTTAGTTAAAAAATAACAAATTCTGGTAATGGAAATTGCTACAACCTGAAAAAGTTAAATGTTTAAATTTAAACGTTAAAAACGTGAAAATACACCGTTTTCAATGCTTATTTTAAATTAAATGTTTTCAGCTGCATTTAGATTGAAGTATACAAATCTTTTTGTTTTTAAATATAATATATAATAATAATAATTTGAAAGTAGGACTATTGCAAATTAGGAGTGCTTGAAATAACTGAACAATTGTTTAGCTTCAAAAGCTCTTTAAAACGGTGCTTCTTGAAGTTTTATTTATTTTGTAATGATATGGCACCCCCACAAATTATTTTTTTTTGCGAGAAAATAACACATGATTTTTGCCAAAATTAAAAAAATATATATTTAATGTTCGCTCAAGGCCAATTTTGTTCAAAGTTCTTCTTTCTGAATAAATTGACTCTATTATTGTTTCTGATTTCGTTTTGCCACTCATGGATTGTGTTTTTCATAGAAAGCATTGGAAATATTGATTTATAAAGAATATTTGTCAAACTATAGAACGGATGGGATTTACTGCGGTCCTACTGGGAGCCGATGTCATTTTTTAGATGACAGTTGCTCCCAGTGGGACCCGGCGGTGTTTGTTAACCTTTAGTTTTTAATTATATATATATATATAATGGAGCACTCCCTGAACTTTGTCCAAATATTGCGATGCAAGTTTCGCTGAAGATTGTCTCCCAAGCTTCCCTGAATCTTACGATGTAAATTTTCCTCAAGTTTGCCTCGCAAACTTCCCTCAAACTTAGGATGCAAGTCTGCCACAAGTTTGCCGTAAGGAGGACATAGTCGTACCTGTGGAAAGCTTGCCTAAACCTTCCGGTACAAACTTCCGAACCTTCTGTCGCAAATTTTAAGCAAGTTTGTTGCAAACTATTATGCTGTCTGGGAAATATTCATTAAAAATATTAAGAGATATAGCACTGATAAAAGTAACAGCAAGTTTTTGAAAGAAAACAATTTATAAAAGTAAACTTGATACATCAATGAAATAGCAGGATGTTATTTCATTCATTTCCATTTGAAGTTTCTACATTTTTAATTACATAGTTTTAAAATGAAATATTCGAAAAACTAAATATATATTAAATACGACATTTGCTTTCATTTTATTGAAATCAATTTTCAAATTCTTTAAATAAAATATTGCAAAAATTACATGTTTTCAACAATAAATACGTGAGTTATTTATTTAAATTAGTTGAAACGATTTGCTTTGAAACACAGAGGACACTGTGAAATGTTTATATTTAATACCTAATAGTATTTTTTATATTTTGAATTTTCCCGCCCTAATGTTAGAAACTTCGAAACGTTTCCAAAGTATCATGAAACTTTTCATTTGGTCAAAGTTTCATGAAAATTACAACCCTAGGTGGGACTCCGATTAGGTTTGTAAAATTTAATGAAACTTTGGAAACTTTTCAATGTTTCCAAACTTTCAAACATTAGGGCGGGAAAATTTAAAATATAAAAAATACTTTTAGGAAAGATATTTTACCTAGATGCGGCAAGCTTCGTTTAAAAGGATTGTTTCGACCACATACCGGAAGGCGGCACAATAAACGTCGAGCAAGTATTTAAAATTTTTGCATTATTATGAATTATTTATGTATATTAAAGGACTCAAACGGCCTTTTTCCTATTTCAAAATATTTGTAGTACATATAATTTACTCTTATGACTGAAAAAGATAAAAGTATCCTATAATATAGGACGTAATAAAAAATGAAGAAGTCATTGAATATAATAATCAATTCAGCATTTTATTCATTACAACGTACAAACCTATAAATTATAGGACAATTATACCATTGGACAATAAATTGCACATCTTTTAATTTTTGTCATTAAATATTAGAATTATAATTAGTATAAAAAGTATGATGCATAATAAAAAATAATTCAAAATTTGATGCCGAGTACACAAATCAACGTGACAAAATTTCGAAAATACAAAGTGAAGAATAATAAAATTTCAGGGCTATAATATAACGATACAAGATTTTTAATTATTGAACAATAAAAATCCCTAATTTAAAAATATCCGAAATTATAATTTAACGAATTATATAATTTTTTAATTATACCATTTTTAATCATACAATTAACGAAATATTAAATTCCCATACAATTTGCACATTTTCGAAATTTAAGATTTGGCGGAAATAAACAATTAGTTATCAAAGATATATTGAATAATAATTATTTATTTTTGTCAATATTAAATTTCGGGAATTAACCAAATTTGTAGAATTTAATAATTGGGAATCCCTGACACTATGTGTTTCGCTAACTATTCAGTATCCTTTTTTATCTCAGAACTTATACCATAATCTGCACTATGGATAGTTGTTTTTTAGATCGATTTCATTGAGATAAAAAAATACTGATTAATGAGCGACATAGTGAAGGAGATTCGAAAAAACTGGAATTTTCCACATTACTTCTAGAGCAAGGAGCAAGTGATATTAATTTTTCAAATAATAAAATATTGTCTCTCCAAAAAAGTTTTACGCTGAACATTCAATAACTGCGTCAATTATCTCAGAAAGTAATACATTCATACGATGTACTGCGTATAAAAATGATTCGAATAACTTGAAATTGTTTACATAATTTCCAAATGTCTTGAAAAAACAAATATTACTCATGACATTCGTTAATTGTGTAATTATTTCCAGAAAATGATAACTTTTAGCGATTTACTGAACAAAATGTGTTGCCGTAACAAGAATAATCATTTGAACAATTTAAAGTTAGGTAAAAAATACAGTCAAACTTGTAGCTTCATGAGTAAAAATAATTATTGACTGAAAAATAGAGAGAAAAAAATTTGTATCATGAGTTCTACACAAAACTGTAATTTTTTATTTTTGGGGACATTTTACACAAATACAGTTTGAATTTATAGAGTGAAAATTACTTTTTAAACATTTATTAAGTACCACACACTCTATTCATTAAGGAAATCACTCTTCAGTCGCACACCTCACAATGAAATCCTCCATCGTATCCGTTACGGCCTCTATATTTTTATTGTCTATTAGCGCATTCCATGTTGCCTCATCTATGCGTTCGTTTCTCTCATTTTGAAAATCCATTAGCACTTCCGGTTTCTGTAAATTCTCGATGTTGATTCGAGTTTGTTTTGTTTGTTTTCTTCTCTTTCTTCTTCATCCCTGACCGAAGGTTATTCAGAAGACTATAAGATGATGATCAGTATTGCATTCAGAACCCTTCATGGCCCTTGTATCTTGTACTAGCTCTCTTAATCTTTCAGCCGCAACAACGAAGTCAATATACTCTAGCTATCTCCTCTTCACCAGGTATACATGTGGATCATTTTATGCCCAAGCCAGGTACTTGTTATAAATGAGCTATTTTCCAAGCATAAGTTAACTAATCTTTTTCCGATATCATTTGCCCTTGGATACTCAAAATTACCTAGCACTCTTTCTCTACCCTGAAGACGGACGCAAACCCGTTTGTTTACATCTTTGAGTAGAATGATTATTTCACCATGATCGCAAATACTTGTTGCATCATATAAAGTGTCCCAGAAGGCATTTTTTACTTCGCTCGGATCACTATCAACTGAGGCGTAGCACGCTATGGTAAATAATTGTCTGATTCCTACTTTCATTCAAACTCACAACAATCTTGGAGACACAAATCCTCGATCCCAGAGATGCTGCCTCGCTTTTTCATTCATAATCAAACCGACCCCTTGACGACTAGGTTTCTACTGTCGCATCCCTTTTTCTTCGTCCTAGTCCCCATTCATCGGCTGATACTTGACCTTTACCTTTATCGGGTGCATGCCTTTCATCAATCAACGTTTCAGTCCATTTCGAAGCTCTTTTCTTGTTTGTATTATTCATGGTTCAAATTGTACCCCAAAGTACCACCTTTATGCGCTAAAATGCTCAAATACGGTGGTGAGTGCATACCTCACAAGTTATACAGAAAAAAGTTTGGAATGACGAAAAAAGTTTTCTCTGCACTTATTGACCTAGAAAAAACGTTTGACACAAAATGTGACAATGGGGGGAGGGGGTCGAAAATTTGCCAAAAAACTGTGACATCCTTTATGGAAGCTCCCTTAGTGACCGCACGCACTCAGCGAGAGGAAGAGTTGCTATTCGTCTAGTAAACCTTTCTTCCATGAAGAGTAACTTTACCGATTTCGCATTGTATACGCATATATGTATACGTCGTATATATGCACTGTATGCATGAGATGTACAGGATTGTATGTCGATCAATTTAAAAAAAAAAATTATTTCATATATGATTACTGCACTTGATTTACGATTATTATTACACCACTACACGCACAATGACTTACACATATAAACACCGGCTCAAACGCTTTGAAAAATTGCCCCCGCTGGAGTATCGAGGAGCCTACCTAACTACCTAAAACCTGTCCTACAAACCTAAATCTAGCGCACGCATTAGTCAACTGAGCCACAGAACCGCTTATATATTTCTGACAAACTCTCGGTCAAGCGTTTTCTCTAAAAAAAACGTGGCTAGCTAAGGAATATATGTGTCGTGCTCAGTTTTATCGGTAATTTTGTTATACATCCCGAGTCGAAGTTTTCAATTTCGTTTGAATTTCTATTTTCGAGAGATTGTTTGCGACTATTTTGCCAGCGTAACGGTATTTATTACGCGGTCTTGAAAAGAATAGAAATTATTGGAGTGTTTGAAGCCATTGGTCAAAACTACACACAAACAACAGACGCATTTTTGACACGATGCAACCAAACAAAGGTACTTTTGCAATCCCGGTGGATTATATTACTTCTTTCTGTGTTAATGTTGTTGTTGATGATTCAATGTACATTGGAATACCAATTAATCAAAAAGAATTGGAATAAAGTCACATGGCATCAAGTAAGCTCGGATTTTCATTTAAAAAGAGCAAGTAGAGATTTAACAAATACCGTGCAATTGGACAATTGAAAACATTTATATTTATCGAAAACATTCCGAAATCTTTTTAAAAAATCGATGAAATAGGAGTGCTTTACAAACAGGTATGTGATGGAAAAAAGGTGAGAATAAGCTCTAGTAGTAAATGTCAAAATATTGACGGATAGCAACGCGCGGGTTAACCATCAATTTAATTTTTGCCGATATTTCAATTTTTAAGCCTTATTTTTTTTTATTAGTAAAAAGTTTTTTTCTCAACAGGCTAAGATTTTTCTAGTCATTTTATAATTCGATTTTTTTCGGTAACTTCATATTGCTTTGATAGAACAATGAATCAATTCAAGCCATAAATACTACAAAAAGACATTTTTATCAGTAATATAATAAAAATTGGAAATGACTAAAAAAAAATATTAAAAGTTGTATTACATCAATAAACTTCCTATTTTATTGATCTAATACAACAAAGACATTTTAGTTGGTCTGGGAAAAGAAAAAGATAAGACAAAACTAGACTCCATGTCATCTCATAAAAAAATAATAGTTCCGATAAGCCGTCAATTTGAATCGGAGAAGCAAAAGTTTGAGAAAAATAACGTGTTTATCTTCTAAAGTGAAATTGGAATCAAATTAATGATTTCTTATTGACAAATTAATTATTTCTGGACTAAAATATTTCTTTTTTCACTTAAAAATTCATTTTTAGAACAAGATTTCGATATGCTAATAAGAAAAAAAATTTTTTCGGACGAAATATCAATGTAAAATAATTTTATTAATAATTTTACACTAACTTCGGGTTTTCCTACCTTCACCTCACACTCGATTTTTAACTTTCCTACTCGTTACACAATTAATATTTATTGGAATCACAATAACATAATTAAAATTTAATAATATGAAAAACTTAACCTGCAAACCTGTTTACAAGATCAGCTTTTTTACCACTATTAGGTTGCTTCCGGCAACTTAACCACCGTCCCAATAGAGCGAAACTACGTTTTTCTATTTCACACTGGCCCAATTTTGTACCCTGGACATCATTTTCATATAATTTCGCTCCGCCAAAAGGTACAATTATATACATTTTTACAAAATATGAGCGCAACTTTCTTACTACGCTGAATACACATGGCAGCCGCACATGCGCAAATAAACTTCCGATAGTTAGGTAAAATGGTCTATACCATTTTCATCTCGCATAAGAGATTCCTCGCATGGTTTCAAAGTCGGGGGTAGGGTGAATTCTGGCAAATTCGAGTTCTGGAAATCGATTCCCTACCCAAAGTCGGTAGGGTGAAGTTGTGCCCTTTCATCGATTCTTCAAAGCATATTTTGTCCCAGGCACGGTTATCTTCAGACTGTAATTCATCGGGTGCGTATTATGATATAAGAGAAAAAAATATGTTGTGAAAAAAGTGATGAAAGTCGGTATAAAAGAGCTGGTTCAAATGGCTTGGATCAACAGATGGAGTAAAAGGAAAATTAATGCAGTAAATACACAGAAAACACAATTCTGTACAACAATAAAATTGTTAATAATTAAAATTAACAATATTAATATTTTTTCTTGAACGCAATATGAGAAGACTAATAGGATAAGGTGACAAATAGAATATTTACATTTTGATGTGTCATTTTATGATAGACTACCATTTTACAGAAAAACATGAGTATTTTTTGCAAGAAAAGACCAATTGACAAATAAAATATGCAATTCATTAATAAAAACAATATTTAATGACTAACCAAATGTACAAATGATGCAATCATAGATTATGTCTCCCCTTTCTTTTCAAAAATTATTATTTCTTGATAGAGAAAGATTGAATAGACAATAAATTTCACAAATAATTTATTTTTAGGTTACGTCGCGTACTTTCAAGTTACGTCGCTATATCTCGTTATATGTCTTGTAGCTTCAGCCCCATCCGACCGAGCCGAATTTTGCATAGGAGCTCCGGCTAAAGTTTGATGCCAGCCGTGAATTAATCCGCTGGCGGCGGTGCTGCGCTTCTTGCTGACAAATGCATTAGTCATAAGGGCAAAATTATTAAATAATTAATAAAAGAATATTTTCTGAACAAGAAAGGGCCTGCAAATTTTTATAATTTATTCGCAGTTATATACATATTACTTTAAATATGCAAAATCTGTTCAAACTTTCCAAGATATGGGAGAATAATACATAAACAAGTATACGTGTTCTAACAGAAATTTGGAATAAGTGTTTAGAATCCGTAATGAAAAATTTATCTGTAACATAAAATCAGCTTGAAAAAATATAAGGATTAGAAAAAAAGAAAATTAAAAAAAATAGATATATTTATTATATTATAAAGAAAGATATATATATATATATAAATATGCCACCATCTCACGGTTGTGAGACGTGGTTACAGCTGAAATTTTACCGCGATTTCGCTGGGAGGGGGTGCAATTTTTAAGACTAGCACCTGCTCCCGGCGAAATCCTGCGGTTGTCCTTATGACAAACTCTTAACTATGTCATCATGTGCAACTGTCATCTAAAAAATGACATAGGCTCCCAGTAGGACCGCGGTAAATCCCGTTCATGGCCACGTCTCACAACCGTGAGATGGGTGGTCACAGGACACGAATATATTTTTACCACATCTTCCCTCGCAAAGGGAACGTCAAGAGCCCTAGCTATCGAGTCCATGTTCGTCAAAAGGTGTTCATTAGGTTTCATTGGGAAATTGTGAATTTCCAAAGTCGTTTGAAGGACCGCCTGCTCGCTTAATTTCAGCGCATGCTCAAGAGTAGTTAGCTATGAAATGCATCGATCGCGACCGACGCTAAAGTGGTGGGGGTAGCGCTCGAGCGAGAAATTGGAGAAGCGGCATTGCTCGGGGCGGCACTGCTCGGAGCTTGGACTGTATAACCTGACCTTCGAGAAATTTAACAGAGAGAGAAAACAAAACATAAGAATGTTCGGACAGTAATCATCATCATTATAAAAAAAACATTCACTTTTTAGGACGTTCTCGCATCATTTCGGTAAGAGACTATCCATCGCTCACTTTTCTGGGGGATCTATAGGCTCATAACATGGTGGCTTCGAATAATATACCTTACATCAGTCGTAGGGTTACACACGTCTTTACGCGGAGAATGCCCTCCGAAGGCCATGGTTTTATTACTCGTCCTGCGAACATTGACCTCCCGCGGTAATGACGGGCCTAACCCTAATTGTGATGTAATATACTATTATTTTGAATGCTATTTTTATACTTAAAACAAAAAACTACGCGTCCTATAAAAAAAAAATTGATAACAAATTTGTAACTCTTTGTCGGGTGAATAACTTTATTCTATTAATTTTCTTTCGTAGCTTGTGTGGTTTTTCCAAAAATTTCATTTTTCCATTTTTAATGTTATTTTTACGATTAATACAAAACTACGCAATCTATCAAAAAATGATTAATAACACATTTGTAGCTCTTTCTGGGGCGAGAAACTTTTGTTTGACCTTTTTTTTTGTTGCCTGTATCGTTTGTTCCAAAACTCAACTTTTATTTTCATTGTTATTTTTCACGATTAAAACAAAAACTATGCGTCCTCTAAAAAAAATGATTCATACCAAATTTGTAGATCTTTTTCAGTTGAGCAACTTTCGTCTATTAATTTTTTCCATACCTTGTGTCGTTTTTCCACAAATTTAATTATTTTATTTTTAATGTTATGTTTTTCTATTACAACAAAAACTACGCCTCCTATCAAAAAATAATTAATAACAAATTTGTAGCTTCTTTTTAAATGAACATCTTTTCTTCATTCACTTTTTTCGTTCCATGTATCGTTTGTCGAAAAATTTTATTTGTTTATTTTCAATGTTGTTTTTGACGAATAAAATAAAAACTACGTGTCCTATCAAAAACTTGGGTTTGGTGTAGCGTCTGCCTCAGATTTGGGGCACTGGTTACTCCAAAGTTGCGGAGATCAGTCGCTCCAAAATGTGGGTGCCATATTTTCCTAAACTGCACGAGCGCGAAACTGTGCCGCATGTTCAGCGTGTGCAAAATGGCTCGACTTTTATTATTATTATTCTTTTTTTAACTTGTTCTCGGGTTGAAAAGAACCCGGTTTTCCATCATAGCCACGGACTAAGCCAAGTGACTGATGCGATAAGAATATAATTAGTTAAACTAATACGATGTATGAAATCATTTGCGATGATGTTTTAGGTACAACATTAGGAGCATGGTGTAGTTTGCAGATCGTCTTTTACCGCTGTTATGCTTACACAGCGGCCTTGAGTGTTGAAGGTGACAGCAGTCGCCTCTAGATGCTTTCTTAGAGCTACCATGTATCACTCTATAGGTTTTTAGTCGCTTGCTTCCTGATGGTCCAGAAAGTTTCTTTCAAATAAGGTCCTTTAGGCACCATTTAGAAGCATGAAAAGTTCAACTTTTGAGGTGGGTGTTGCAAAAAATATATTAATTTTCTGTTAATTCAGTCATGTAAAAACGTTTGATCAAAAATGAAGCAATAGAGGTGTCTGCTTCATTGAAGGATAGCGGTACATTTAAAGACCCGCGCGGGGCTTTAAAATATTTATTATTTCTCATACAAATTTTTTTAATATAATCTATTTACATGGTGTTAATACTTTCTCTTTTTTAAACATCAACAGCTTTATCTCGTCGTACGTGCAGTAGTACGGGAGATAATTTTTTTCTTTTAAATTACTTTATAGCCATGTTTATGAAAATATCTAATTTTTTGAAACACATATAAGTTCTTAAGGCTTTAAAGAATAAGGGAAAATTTTGTTCAAATTTTTCGAGGCCAAATTGACAATACAGGAGCTTCTGAAAGTTTACCTGTGTACTCGAAGCGCCTTATTTCGGTGTTTTTCGGCAAACAAACGATGACAGTTCCTCACCACATTTTTGCACAATAACAGCAAAACATGTAATCGAAGCATAAATGAAAACACATTCACATGCAGTTTGCAGTTCTTTAAAGCCATTTTTCGTCTCGGAGATATTCACGCCCAAAGTGGCCGGAATACATGAAAAAGTCAGAGAGTAGTCAAAATAGGCGCCCCTCCCATATATTCCCTTTCCTACTCCCCCTACCTTCACCTACCTCCTCTTCCCTCTCTTTGTCCTTCGCTACCCCCTTCCCCAACTCCTTCCTCCGCTACTTCCTCCTCTCCTCGCATCCCCAGCTAACACTCCCCTTCCCCAGCCATCACTTCCGCTCCCCCACTTACCCTCATTTCTAATCATTTCCCCTCACTTACACTAACTTTCCCTACTTTCCCTTCACTCATTTCATACCATTTCTTCTCACGTCCCCTCACGTCCACTCACTTCCACCACACTTCCCCTCGTCCGCCCTCTTCATTTCCCATCACTTCCCCTCCACTAATATCGCTTCCCATACTCCCCCTCATGTCCCCTACCCCTACTCCCTCCCCTCATTTTCTCTACTTCACCTACCTTCCTTTCCCTCATTTGCTCTCACTTCCCCTACTTACCCTCCCCTTATTTCCCTTCACGGACGGACTGAGTTTTTTTCTTGGATTCATTTCTTGTTCGAAAACTGGTAGTTTATCCCTCTTGAGGGTAATTTTTACCACATATATAATATTTTTATACTTTATCTGTAATCTTTTCACATGTAATTTAATATGAAATTTTACGAAACAAATAGAAAAATCTATAATTAAATATTAAAGGGGTAGCTTTTGCCTATAAGGTTGTTTTAAGACAATCGTGTTATATTTTTTTGAGTGATTATTCTACTTGAAAGTTATTAAATGTTTGCACTGAAAATTGGAAGGAGCCCAAGATATAATTTTTTGTTCTTCGAAAGAGTTTTTTTCTCATATGTAGGTGGTAGATTTTTAAATTTAGTACAATTTTTCATTAGCTTACTTTTTATTAGTGCTATTCAAAATTTTTTAAGTAAAAAAAGTGTAGTACACTCAAAAAAAAGTTCCAGTTAAAGTTACTAGACGCGTCTGGTTAAAAAATGTCTAGTTAGTTTATTTCGAAATTATAGTTAATATGACTAGAAGATTCTAGTTAATTAACTCTGATTGATTTTTTCTGGTTAAAACTATTCTGGTTAATATTTCTGGTAAGAAGTGTCGCGATCTTGTGTCAGTTTCCAGAACTCTATCCGCAACCCGAGGACGCGTTCGGTGGCTTTGTCATAGGCCCTTCAGTTCTATTCCAAAGGAATCGAAAAATCAATATTCTTCAGTATTTATTTTTATTTTTGTATAGCCTGCCATTTCTATAGACTCTTTTAGACTATTGGTCTAATGAATTTTCCGTATGTATTTTCAAATTTGTAAATTATTTTATATTCTAAACATTTTATAAAAACATAACTATAATTCCAATTAGTAGGAATACATATAGTGTGATTATTATCTTAACCTTTATTAAAAAAATTTAAATTCAATAATTAATTCAATTAATTTAAAATTCAACCTACATATCTTCAAAATATAAGTCTAAATAATGAATAATGGTAAATAATGGGGTGATCTATATTTTGAAAACTCAAGAATTTGTAATTATAACCCTTCAAAATTTAAACATTTTCAAATGAAAATTATAAATGTTTTATGTTTAACAATTGAAAATACTGCCATTTTCATGATTCATAATTAAAATATAATGAATTTGGAAGATTATAATTAAAAAATCTTGACATCCGATGTATAGAATCGTGATAATTTAAGAATTGTTAATTATATACCTTTGAAAATTGAAGAGTTTTCATTTGCAACTCTTCAAAATTGCAGAGCTTTGAATTGCAAATCATTCTAAATTAAAGACATTTAATCTGCAATAACGTTAGGATTGAATTATAGATCTTCAAAATTGTAGAACTTCGAATTGCAAATCTTTAAAATTAAAGAGTTTTTAATTTTTGAAATTTACAATTAAAAAATTATGCAAGTTTTAAATTTTAAAATTAAAAATTTTCTCATTTTAATGATTTACATTACAAATTTCATTAATTTGGAAGATTCATCTTCAAAATCACGACAATTTATGAATTGTTATTCATAGATCTTTCAAAATTGAGGAGTTTATCATTATAAACATTCAAAATGAATTTATTTATTTGTTATAAGTTTAACTAATTTTTTCTCAGAGTAGTTACCTCACCGCTCTCAAACACATACATTCGTCTTTCTTTATGAACGCTTTACATTCAATAGAGACATGATATTCGTCGCTAATTGGGTTACGCTCTTCGCAGCTACAGACTTGTTTTTCTGAGAATTTTATCGTCCTAGCCTTCATTGAAATCCTAGTTTGGTATATATTCAACAGCCGCACCTGTGCTTCTACTCTTAAGAGGTTTCAAGAAATTCGTTGTCTTAAATACTGCTGAAGACCCGTGTATGATCTAAGGTGTGGATAAATTCGCGGAAATGATGATGTCTGGATTCTCTGAGCATCTTTTACATAAAACATGTTTTCCTATGCAGCAATCAAAGAAGTTTTTTTATTTTCTAAAACATCTGCCGAGAGGCTATCCCAGACATCCTCAGCTCCAATTTTGCCGAAGAGATCTTTTACTTGCAGGGCCCAATTATATTTTTCCTGGGTCTCTTTTTTTCAGCTAGTGTCTTGAGTCTTTTAAAACATATTTTGGGATAGCGTTCATCAGTCATGTTATAAATCTTTTCTAACCAATTGAGAGTGAGTTTAAATATTTTTAATTCAATGTGCAGTACAATACAAAATACAAAGCAAAGACTTTCCACATATCAAAGCTTCTAGATTCTTTAAATGAAAAAAATGTATCGATGTTTGATAATAGATCACTCCAAATGTTTTCGTCATAAGGGGAAGAAATGCCCAGTTTTTTTCCAATCAATGAACATTAACACTAGAACTACCACGTGGATCATTTTACCGTATCGAATCATGTAACGTTCTAACAATAGAAAGGTCGAGTGAGTTACGACGGACCGCCCGGGGCGAAGTGTCGACGAGAAATTTCATACTCCATCATTTGGTTGTGCTCTTCAAATTCGAAGCGCCTCTTTTCGGTTCACCGTGGGTACTTTCCCGGTGGCGGATTGCTCCTTTCCAGGCGCATAAATGAAGCAAATTTTCAAATAATTAAAAAATAACGAAAACAAGACCAGTTTTCAAAAAACGAAGGCTTTCTTTCTCTGCATTATGCCATTGAGATTACGCGGTGAAAATATCACATCGAACCATTTATCGGTGTAGGAGGAAACTGCTGTTATGTAATACATGGGCTAAAATTCAAGCCTGAGGAAGCGCCTTAAAAGACCCTGTGTGTAAACGGAAGGTGGGAAAAGGAAGTGTGTAAATGGAGGGTTAAGCAAAAATGTGAATTCAAGTAGAGTTGATCTGGATTTAAGAAAGCGTAGGATTAAATTTAGATAGGAAATTCTTATGAGAAACGATTAAAAACTTTTGACACTTTAAATATGTACTAGAAAAATGTCTAGAAAAGGGCATTCAAGGCGACGAGGATGTGTTTTTCAGAATGATAAAAAAATAAATGATAGAACTCTAATGTGCGAATTAATATATTCGAAAATCAATTCGAAATCAATTTTGTAGTAAGTACTTATTTTCAATAATAGTTCAATATTCAGTTGTTCATTGTACATAAATGTAAAAGAACTTATCAAAAACAAATAATTTATACACTTCTAAAATAATAATTGGCTATAACTCCCACAAATAGAATTATATAAAAATGTTCTTAGTAATAAAAGAATGATGAAGTAAAAATACAAGAAAAATAAAATCGGAAACACCAAATAACTCATTTTTAATAAACAATCACACATTTAGGTGTGTTAAAAATGTTACACTTATATTCTCCTTCCAAATTATACACTTGCCGTACATACATGACGTGCATGATGCTGCTGTCCGGCAGACCCCGCCGACTGCCGTGTAACCAATCAGAGCAATCTACCGGATACCAACATAGCGCCCGGCACCGGACGCCTATCCCATGCACAGCCTTTATTTTAGCGAAGTTGCCGCATTACCAAACAATGAATCGGAGAGACCGAGAATCGATATTGGAGTTCGGCGCGAAAATTCAAATTTACATGAAACTAAATGAAAGCAATGGTGCCAGACGGTGTCGACGTTTTAAAAATTTAAATGATTCGATAATATAAATTGAAAAAAGGCGACCGTGACAACTGGTAAACTTGATTTTAAATAAAATTATTTACAATTATTGTATAATTTAAATATTTAATCATTTGAAATTTGATTTTTAGGTAATCTACATTTTATAGATTGATTTTTTTTTATTTTTGATCTTTAAAGGATCAGTTAACTGGTCAGCTACTTTTCTGTAAACCCTATTTCAAAAAGTGTAATTCTGTAAAATAATGTACAGTTTATTAAATAAGCCAGGAGTTATTAAAACAATTTTAATTAAAATTTCGAACGCCACAAGTGCTTTTTAATTTCGGAATTTTTGATCATTTGAATCATACATTAATAATTAATGCAGACGAAGACACAAAAACACTAGCCAACATAACCTCAAACCAACCTACTTGTCATCTACTTGTGTTCAAGAGATTCAAGATGGAGTCCGACTGAAAACAGATGCACAGCCAAGTTGATGGCGCTGCAATCAAGAGCTGTGAAACAGAGTTGGTTTAAACTAGAATATATATATATATATATATATATATATATATAATATTTATGTGTGTATGGATTCAACCGATATTTCAATTATGTCCGCTTGGTTATATGGAATTGTTAAAGGTTCCTCATTCAATCACCAAAGTTAAGCAGCACTGGGAATGGTTGTACTCGGATGGAGGCAAGTCATACTATATAGATAGGGTGTTTTTATCAGCTTTACAATAATTAGAATCTTAAGTTGATTCTCGCACTAACTGCTATACTATACTATCATTTTTTCACTGTCAGTAGGTGTTAAACCTTGTGAACATAGTTTTGCGCGCATTTATATTACTGTACACATCTTTTGACAAGTGGACAAAGAAACACAACCCGTCCAGGAATTTCTATAGGGCTCTAGTTTGGCTCCGACGATTTTTCCCTATTTCTAATCGGGCTCTAGTGAAGGAAACCAGTCAGTCCCCCATCTGGAATGTAACGCTATGGCCATGGGGGACCTACTAGATTTTCTGGTAGGGTCCTAGTGCGGGTCACCCGCCTAGAACCCCATTAAAGAGAAAGGCCGCTGCAGGGTCCCTGTGTTTGTTTTAAATTATTAGGGTTAATAATATTCTGTATTTTCATTAAAATTGCGACTATTTTATAATTGATTTAACATTATTAATACTGTATTATGATAATATAATATAATTAATTATTATTATCAACAGCAGCTCAGATCTTCCGTCCTGTTTCCCAGTTCTTGGCTTTGGGAAGAACATTTTTCAATTCCGTGAGAAAAACTTTCTCATTGATATTTTATACCGTTGTTATACCTTTGTCATTTAGAGATCATACAGAAATACATTTATAAGTGAAAAAATATCATTAATTCTGCATGGGAAATTGGTTAAAATATTAGCAGTTCTTTAAAATCGTGTTAACGATTTTACGAAGTACTTGTCTCTCATTATTTAGACCATTTACACCAATTAAGTGAAATTGTATGATCGACGTAGCTGCTTTAGTCGTGCTTCAGTTTCAATTAACAATTGGTCTGAATTAGGCCTTCTTCACATGATTCTCTTCCTCCAGTTAAATCATTACTTTTCAACTTTTATTATTTTTAAAACCTGGCAATATATAGAGATACAAATAAAAAATCGAACAAATAATAGATAAACAATTATTTAATTGATTTTCGAGCTATGAAGTTTAAAATTATTGTAAAATGTATTGCATAAATTTTATATGTCCTGTAATATCGTCCATTTAGCTGCACAAGGTTGAAAGACAAAAAAATGAAATTTGACAAGGAGATGCAAAAAACAAATTGTAGGGCTAAAGAATTCATTTGTATACTAATTTATTCTATTACTTGCTCGGTTACGCGGAAGAAACAGAAACAATGTTTAATATTATCCATCGATATTTTCCATTTATGCAGCAATTTTTATATTTTATGGATCACGATATTAATTATCAGTGAAACTTTCAACAAAAAATTTGATCGCCGCGCGGGCATATTCTCATCGCTCGCTACGCGCGCTGTTCACAAGTTTGAGCGCCGCATATGTGGAATCTAGCCCTTCGCGCTCGAATTCTTAGTCTTTCCACCCGGAATGCTTGAATGAAACTTTCGTAAAAACATCTATTTTAGATCCCAGTTTTTCTATACATCTTCACTGAGACAAAGGGATAGTACTCAAACTTGGAGTGTCAAAATCGGGTTGTTTCCAAAGTCAGATATAACTTTTCCAATGAATGGATCTTATAGTTTATAAAATTCTAATTTTAAAACCGCTTAAAGAGAAAAAATTTTAGCTCTGTCACAATTAAAATTAAGAGAACTTAATCAGTCATCAAATGCGAGGTGAACTTCAACTTTTAGCCAGTTGTGTATTATTATTTGTATTATTCATTAATTATTTATTTTATTATTATTGTATAACTACTTATTAACAATTGTGTTCATGGTAACTCCTGTCATTGTAACTTCGGGAATAAGTCATTTTTAAAATTCTCTAACTTCATCAATTACCGACGCGCAACGTCTGAGAAATGCCGAAAACTGCGAAGCAATTCTCGGGACTAGGTCTACCGGCCAAGAGGACGCTTTTAGCAGCCCGATTTTGACGGAGTCTCTTATTCCATTAATTGAGCAATCTCCCACCTCATCTCTGATAATACTCTCTGGTAAAAATATTATGCCTTTGCACGGTCGTATACACTGGACCGGGGGCTCTCGTGGTGGGGGAAGTTCCCTAACGTAAGCCAGAAAGTTTCGCACAGTGACCACTGCGTGTAGTGGCGTATGTATCGATTAGTGTAGGATTTGAAAAGGTAAACACGTTTAATAACCTTAAAGTCTCAGCTGGCCTCAACGAACCGAAGAACCAAATCGTGTAGTGATCGATATGCAATATCTGTAATACTTAAATAAAATAAATGCAAAAATGCCGTGTGTTTGTGATGTACCAAGGTGCAAACAAACACTTCAAAATTCAAAAGAAAGAGATCAACTTTTAAAGTTCCAAGTGATCTTATCGTCCGGAGATAATGGGAATCGTGTGTCCCCGGCGTGATTTTTTTTCGTTCAAAGGCACTTATTTGTGAATTTCATTTTTCGGTGAACGATATTATCAGAGGAGTGTAAATATTAATAGCGAAGGGCGAATTATTCATCGTGCTCCGTTACCATACCGTCGCTTGCGAAATGGTGCCAAACCGACAAAATTCGATAATCCCGAGAAATCGGCAGGAAGTTTGCGACAACCGCTTTAAACTATAGGAAACTTAATGTTTAATGTGTTAATTATTTTCACTGAATTAAAAATGCATAGATATTATTTAAATTATTGAATACATCTGGATTAAATTGATTTCTTCAAATTAAAATTTCAAATTAAACCGCCACTTTCTCTACTCTACTATTACGCCACTACCGGAAGTGGCAACTTTGTGAAATAAAAGGAAGCTTCAATAAGGGAACTTCCCCCACCACGAGAGCCACCGGACCTGTGTATACGACCGTGGGATATGTATAATTCTACGGCCTTAGTTCTCTACAAATGTATTTTACATTTGATAAATTCAAACTTAGAATTGAAATCTTTTTCGGGTTTCAATCGTGTGCAAAACTACGAAACTTGCCGACGTTTCGTGAACATTGCAGTTCGTTCTTCAGGGCTGACCAAAAACTGAAGTTTCAGGTTACGTTGTTCTTATATAGATGCTCTACGATGCCTACGATTGGCCAGAGCGCCCCATGGTTAGGACTGCTCGAACTTCATTGGCCAATCGAGTCTTTTTTGAAAACCCCGGGAGGACGGAAAGCCAAATCCGATTGGTATTATATCCATTGTCCCTATTGATGTTATTAAGGTGTTTGAAGATTTCGATTGCTTCTCTATGTTTTCTTGGAAAAATATTGTACGTTTTTGCGATGAGGGTTGTTTTGTCAAATAAAATGCTATGTCCGGTTTCAATATAATGCTCAGCTAGTGCTGATTGCGTGAAATGTTTTAGCCTGACTTTACTCTCACGTTCCTTTACACGTTGGCTCACCGCGCCAAATAGCATGTAAACTTTAACAGCGGAAAATTTTACATGCAACAAAATTTAACTTTAGTTTTTTCTGTGATATGATTGCCCAGCAGAGTATGTGAAAAACATATTTAAATAAAAAAATGGGAAAAACAGGACAAAAATTGCGGTCTCGTTGCATGATACTCACGTGCCGATAATGATGTGAACATGGCACAAATGGCTGATCGGATAACACGCTACTCACCTGAAACAGAAGTAGAGAGAGCCAAAAGTTAGTAATCGCATTTAACCCACAGTAAACCTTGAACGGTAATCCAAGACGCATAAACATTGTAAAAGCTATAATAATCATAAATGCATGAAAAGCGAGTGTCGGATGAAGTTTATTAACTTAAATGCACCTATGGGCAAATTACTGGCTCCGAGAAACTTACAATAAATGCTAATATCATATAACACTTCAAACAGTCAAAGGGAGTGAGGGATGCTGGACAAAATGTTCACCAATCTTGCTACTATATATACTGTCCGACCGACCGTACGAACAGACACTTCGTTAAAAATATTTAAAAAATGAATAAGCAGTTAGAAGCATAAGGTCTTCTTTGCCTACAATTTTAATATATGTAAAGGAATACAGAGGAATTCAACTAAAATCAAATCCAAAAATGTACTTGCGGAGTATTGTATTGATGAACGGTTACTACAGGACGTGGCCTACTGATCATTGTTGGGGTTTGGCCATCTATAATTGTTATGGGACAATGCAAAATCAATATGGAGATTATTTATCAATTATGACTAGGGGGCCTACTGTGAATTGTCGGCCTTAAATATTAATCGCTACATTATAAGGGAATCATTAATTGGTACACTCAACTTTCGATGTAAGTTCCCTCAGTTTACGTCGTTCCTAGAATCTAAATCCTCGGCATTTTGGTGAAGCGGGACCGAGGGAGAGGCGGCGGTCAGTCATGCGTGACAAACAGCACGAGGGCAGTACTCTCAGCGCGCTAGTTGCATCAGCTGTTAGCAAGCGTAAAAATTCAACAGAAATGGTTCAAGCGGCCCTACCTGTTTACGCTTGGATTCCCTCAATTTACGTTGAAGGTTACTGCAAACCATGCCGGAAACCGTACTTATATCGAGAGTTAAGTGTACAAGGAAACGCGGCCTATTGATGAAGGTGTCGTCATCAACTTTTTGAGGGGCCGTCGTTGTCGAAATTATTGTTAAGCGCGTGACACACTATCCGCTGATGGTATCAAAAATTATCACCCGGGGCGTGGTAATCGATGAATGTGAAGATTATCTGTGAATTGTTATAATGTTACACGAAAAAAATGTAGAGTCGAAGTTATAAAGTCATTTTGTTCAGCTTAATTATCCGCAAGGTATCAGATTCACTATGTAGGATAATCAAGTATTCCCTCTGGGATGACCAAATTTAATATCCTGACTTCAATCATTTTCACCATTCGCAGAGGGGTAAACTAGAGGGACTGACTACCAAACATAAGTGGTAACGCCACGACTTATAAAGAACTGATAACGTTTTCATTCATTGATACAGAAAACGAGATTTATGAGATACGCATTCTTATCAGTTTCTCAATTTTTCAGTTTTTAAAATATTTCAATTCACTGCCGTAACACCCCGCGGCTTATGGAACCATGTAGCCTGTTCTTCTTTTGTTTGAATAAAGATGAAAAGACAATTGCCGTTAAGTGATAAAGGATACAACGTTATAAACAAAAGAAAAACAGGCTACGTGGTTTATGGACTCTCGGGTAATTTGTGTGATCTAAGGTTTATTATCTTACCTGAATTTAAAGTGATCTTGTGCTCAGTTAATGTTGTGTATGGTAGTGGGTCTGTTTCTAATGTAAATATTTAATTGTATTTAACTATCACTTTTTGAATTTCTTCTCTGATTTGATTTTAAATGTGTAACTATTCTGTTTTCTTTTTTAGAATTATAAAACTGATCTCCTGATTCAATAGCCATTATTTTTTTCGTAATTTCTAGTTTTTGGTACTTCTATGGGTTTCATGTTATAATTGAATATTGGTAAAGTTATTTTGTTATTTTTTATTCGGTAAATACCATCCGATATTCCTTCTTGATCTTCTATCCAAGCGGTTTGATTATTTTCTTCTGTTTTAATTTGACAAACTAAACTTGAGTGTTGTGAAATGTATTGTCCATCATCATGTAATGGTAGTTTTTTATTTTCTAAAATTAAATAATTTGTAGTTATTGAATATCTATTGAATTTATTGAAGAATGGTTAACCAATTATACCTTCTTCTGGTAGAGGAAAGTCGTCACTGATTTTGTGAAAAAGGAGATTCTTTCCTAAGTAATTCAGGCATGTTGCACTGTTTGATTGGTGTTTTATCATTTCCCATTAAAAAGTTTTTTATCAATCGATGAGTCGGTTGATTTAATGGTAGGGCCGATTCTTCTATTAAATTGAGTGAAGATCCAGAATCTACTAATAATCTGTATTTTCTTCCGTCTGTTCTTCGTCCTTGTATGGATTGCAATCGTCCATAGATTGCTGATATTCGGCTGTCTCTTAGTAATCTATCTGTTCTTGAATCTCCTTATGTGTCATTACTTGGGTTTCTAAATAATTTCCTTTTTGTTCCTGTTCTCTCGTTTTCCTGGTTTGAGTTTTTAGGTGGTCGTTTGGGATTTGCGATATTCTGATAATTTTGGGGTTTAACATAGCACTGGGCCGCGATGTGTCCTAATTTTCCATATTTATGGCATTTTATTTGTGATCGATGAGCTAGTGGAAAATTTCGGTTTGGTGTTTCAAATGAGTATGGTGTTGTATTCGCCTGAGGCCTAGGTATAGGTGTTGACACTTGTGGTCGTGAAAGCTGGAGTATAGGTTTATTAAATGTTAGTTGACGAATTGGCTGCGCTTCTTGTAGCCAAATATCCATTTCTATTGCCGATATCTTTGCTTCTGTAAAACTAGATGGCTTTTGGGCTTTAACTCGAAGTCAGATTTCCCTTTTTAAATTTAACAAATACCGGTTCAAACATTGCCCGTCTTCAATGTTTCAATCAACTTTTTTTTCTGTCCGATTCGTATTTTCACTTTGTACTGCGTATTTTAATTCATTAACTACCTTTCGAATTCTTAAATTAAAATTTTGAGTTAATTCCGTTTGTCCTTGTTTTACGTTTTCTAATTTAGACCTTATTGAGATACTGATCCTATTTGTGATACATTTTGACGCAATGTGTTGTATAATTCATCAAAAGAATCAATTCTTATATATATAATTGATTTCTCGGCGTTACCTTTTATTTTTTCGGCTATAATAAAATCTAGTAAAAGATCGGGTTGGCTTCATCTTTTCTTTCCCCTTTTTACGGATTTTATAAAGTCTTCTATACCTATATCGTCATAACCGTTTATTTCTTTTATAGTTCTGATTATATCTTAGGCTAACAACAAATCGATAGAACCCTGACCTTGTTCTTGGTTATTCGAGCTGTGAGGTGGTCCAGTGGGTGGTGCGGTTGATATAAGTACTTACTTCGCATAATTTTGAATTACAATTCGTTTCCCATTTGTCGCGTCTACAATTTATAATCCATATTGCAAGCTAAAATGTCAGGAAAAGTACCAAAATAACACTAATTTGAACGGATCCTTAGAATGATGGACACTAGGTAAATTAAGATCATTAAGTAAATTAACATACACTGTAATAGAAATATTTATTATACTAGACTCCGATTACATTTTAAAAGTTGCTCTCTCGCTTCCTGTCGGCAACGAACTGCCGCTCCTTCGCTCCCCACCATCACATTGGGGCCTCATCCCCCACTCTAGCAGGCTCTCTCCCTCTCTCTAGCTCGCACTTCACATTAAATATATCAATACCATATGAATATCTTACAATCTCGGCCAATCCCGACCCATCGTCTGTCCTCGGACGTTATAAGATATATACGATTTTACAATGTGGATACTTGACAATACAACTTCCAATACATTGCGCCTGTATTACATTTCAGTCAATCTCAGAACAATTACTTCTCTTTTACAAAAACCCAAGGTCGCATATTCGCTGGCTCCCAAACACCTTCGCATTTTCTCTGCGTTAACTGATAGCCTGGAATATCCGCAACAACTTATCGATTATTCCTTAATACCTTCGCAATCAAATAGGGTCCTTTAAATTTCCGACGCAACTTCGGTGACACCCCTTTCGTTGTGTCAAAATTCCTGATCATGATATAATCGCCTACTTCATAATTAAACGCATTTTTACGTTTTTTGTTAATATAATTCTTATTGTACGCTTGATTTTTTTCAATCTTTTCGCTGTATTTGGCACGCAATATTTCTAAATTTCTATCTCTGACGTTAATTTATGAATCTAAAAATTCTTTTATTTTGTCGTCTACCTTACCACGTTGTCCTACGCCAAATAACATTGTACTAGGAGTTTCGCCAGTCACCTTATGTACCCCATTATTGATCGCATATTCTACTTCACCTATCGCTTGCGGCCAAGCTTTTCCAGAATTATGATCACTTAATTTTGCTGACATAGGTGCAAAAAAACGATTCGACCGCTCTATTTGACCATTCGCCTGCGGTGATCCTGTAGCTACCATTATGTGCTTAATATCATATTCAGCCATAAAATTATATAACTCTTCAGAAGTGAAACATGAGCCTCTGTCGGAAATTAGAGTTTTTGGTTTGCTGTATGCTTCAAAATATTGCTTCAAATATGTGATCGCCTCTGCGGAAGTTTTGGACTTGGTCGGGTATAGTTTAATAAATTTAGTGAACCCATCTATCACTATCAGAATATGCTTTTTACCTGGAACCCGAAAATCAACAATATCTTCATGATCAATGTGTATGGTTTCGAAAGGCTTAACACCCTTCGGAATCATCGACGTATAGTCCTCGACCTTACCCATCGACGGAGCACAAGCAATACACTTACAACAATTTTTTATGTGGCCGGAAATTTTCTTGCGCATTTCCGGAAACCAGTAGCTTTTACAAATGGTTTCATACACCTTTTCTGACCCTATGTGACCCAATTCATCATGATATCTGAAGAGAATATTTTTCTCCATTTCTCTCGGTACATAAAATAACAATGAATCACCTTTCTTGCGGTAGACAACTCCGTTCCTCGAATCATAATACTTATCTTCGGAATCGTCTAATTGCTTTTGTAATTTTACAATTAATTCGTCCCTATTTTGTGCTACTGCTAAATTTCTCTCAAAAGAATTGTCTTCTACGACACAGATGCAATTCACCTATATACCCATCCACACATCACTACTTTACAACCGAGCAATTCACGCCTACCCCGAAAGGGAAACGGCCTAATTATATAATAATAATAATAACATATCAGTTTCAAAACTTTTTTGGACCCCATCCACTTTTATGAAATATAAAGAAAATGGTACCTTTTTATAGAAAAAGTGACTTTCAAAATTGTACCTTTAAAAATTCTTATTTTCGGAAACAGATTTAATTATATTAATAAAATTTCATTATCACCATCAAATTCCTGATAAAATTTCACATTTAAAACTCTACTTTTAATTTGAATTTGCTCACATTTTAAAACAATTATCAACGATCAAAAATGCGAAATCCGAATTCGCACCAGTGTGGACTTTATGTATGCGCAGATGACGTGTGGACTCTACTGGTTAAAATCAATTATGAATTCTTGCAGGGTTTCAGAAAGACAGATTATAATATTCAAAGCAGAAAATCTCAATTCGCCTTTGAATACTGTCGGTTTAGATGTCTCGCCAGCAATTTTGATGCCATATTATGACGAAGATAGCTCGACTTTATTCCTCACTGGTCGGGTATGTAAATTAAATACAAATATATAAAATACTCAGTGGCCGCTGTGCAGGGAAAATTGGGATATATGATCGTCTTACAATTAGCTTTTGCGATTTTATCGTATTGAATCGAAATTTGAAGTCAAAAGTAAAATCAATTTATTTTGTTACGAATGTAAACGCAGATAGGACATTTTTTGAAATCAGGGAAACATTGGGAATTTGCAGTTAATTTGTGTTGTCGCTGGGAATTTTTTAAACCTTTAGTAGAAAAATCTGTCTAAATACATGCAAAATTAAACTTCTACGTTTCTAAGGCGATATTGCAGAATTGTAAGCACTTCAATTTTTTAATTGTTTTACTTGGAAAGCTTTCAATTTGAAATGTTCCATGTGGCAAATTTTCAAAATTGGTCAGTTTCGAAAGCCTAGTTCCAAAATCGTTTTACTTGTCAGATTAAAAACTGTGCAATTTTGAATGACTTAATTTAAAAATTCGACTTTCATGTTTCTGCATTTTGAATTGTTGAGTTCCGAACATTTAAAAATATAAACTTTTTATTACCTGTTCCAAACCTACTAGTGAGTCTCTTTTTCTGCTTCAAGTTATTTTTTTAGAAGTCTCTTTTTAAAAATATGGTCTTTTTTCCACTTGTCTTCGACCTTTTATTTTTCTTCTCTCCATAATTATTTATTGCAAGTGAAGAATTCACATTTTTAAATTGAAAGTTTATGACTTGAAATTAATAATTTTAAATGAAGCGTTTAAATATAAATAATGTTGAATTTAAAACATTCAATATTAAATAATTACCCTATGAAACGTTTAAGAATGTTGTTTTTAGGTTTAAATCGTCAGTAACAATTGTAAAATTTCAAAATGAAAACCCTAATATCGGTACGATGGAAACGTTTAAATTTTGTATTTCAATCGCCTCAAATATTCATTTTATATGAATACTCTTAAAATTCTTTTGAAGGCTTGAGCTTAGAAAGTTTAATGACTGCAAAACAAAGTTTTAGTGGTCGCCCTGAATAATACATATTACAGTCCAAACTCCGAGCAATGCCGTTTTCGGGGCTTCAGGGGAGTATAATTCCAAGAAGCCATAAACCCCCACTCGAAGCGCGGTAACGCTCGAATGCGTGGAGAAGAATTCAGCTGACAAACTCCGAGCAATGCCGCGCGTCGGTTGGGTTAAAAATCTATCTCCCTCAAAAATTTTCAAAATGCGCTCACTTTTTGAATTTTCATCCAAAGTGGCTGGCTAACGAACTTGACCTTTCGTTGGCGAGACTTGAAGAGTATACCAAAGGTTAATCTAATAGGTCAATTCTTTCGAAAGTTATCGTGCTCACAGACATACATACATACATACATACAGACAGACACATTCGTAAATACCTTTTTTGGATTCAGGGGGTCTCAAAACGGGGACACTTGACCAAAACCGGGGGGGTCAAATTTTACACAAATCTAATACCTTCTCTGGGTGAGAATGTAAAAATAAGAATTTTCAAGTACAATGAGCATTAATGATGGTTATTTTATTGTTTTATTCGTTGCAAATAGTATTTAGAACACGGAAAAAATTAAATATTTCGAAAACCCACACGCAAGATGAAAAAAAATGAAATAATCAAAGTTTTTATGAGAATGTCCCCACTACACGGGCCGATTTGTTCACTGTTAATGTTATTTTTTACGAATAAAACAGAAACTACACATCCTCTGGATGAGAATGTAAAAATATTCTAAGGGGCGTAGAGCAAGAACTAAGACGAAAGTATGCGCACTGCGCTAACTTTTTAGATGCTAGTTTTTTTGTATCATTTTCAAAAAGTGAGATGCCATATTTTATTACTTGAAGTTGTTATATATCTTAAATTTGATATTTTCAAAATTGAATCTAGAAATTAAAAATGTTTATACCTGTTTTATGTTAGTGCTTTTCGCACTCCCGACTTTCAACAATTTTAGGTTATATTAGCGTGTTACACCGGAAATGGGTTTTTATATAAACATTAATATTTTCGTTAGATTAAAATTGTTTTAACAATTCTTTTCGTTTTTAGAGTTTTTGCTAAAAATTGACATTTTGAAATAAAAATAATTATATTTTAAAGTTTCGTTATTTAAGTTACGTTAGCATTTTACACCAAAAATAGTAGGAACAAGATTTTCAAAGAAAATTCACAATTTTGTAACAGTTTTAGGTTATGTTGTGTTTTTAATCTGAAAATCGATTATTTTAAACAAACAAAAAATTAGGTTTAAGGCACCATTTACAATCTTAAACAGTTTTCTGTTTCGTTATGTTCATTTTTTACGTCGGAAATTGGTATGTTTGAACGAAAATGCAACGATTTAATTGGCTGGTTATATTGTACACAAATATTACATATTAATTCTGAAGTTAAGATATCAATTATAATCCATTATAAAAAATATTTTTCCTTGTTTGTCTTTTTGGTTTGAAACTTCATCCATTTTTGTAGAAATTTCGTTTTTACATTCTCATTCATGAGAGTGTAATGTAATCTTCCAAATTTGGGATCTCTGGTTTTCAACGGATCTTTAAGTTTTGGCACTCACAGATTCCGAAAATCATAAAATTTTGTCGGTGTCTGTCTGTCTGTATGGCTGTCTGTATGTCTGTCTGTATGTATGGTTACCAGAATGTTGTAGCCACGCTAATTTTTGAAGGATTTGTCGAATCGAGTCACCTTTGATAAACTTTTTAAGGGTCCCAAAATGAAGGTTAAGTTCGTTAACCAGATATTTCCGAACAAAATAAAAAATTTTAGAGCATTTTCAAAATTTGAAAAAACAAATTTTTTTCAGTTTCAGAAATTTTTGTCCAAGTTTCTTTTAGATGGGAGAGAGTCTTGCAAATTATTCTAATGAAATTTTTTATTTCGATAAAAATTCAAAAAGTTATATGCTTTTCAACATTTTGAAAATTTTCAAAAAATAGTAAATCCACTTAAAACTCGAACTGCAATCTTAGAGGCTTCTAAAAAGATTCTAACGATTCTTAACGGGTATTTTTACCAGGGTATATACAGCCCAGTTAGGTTAAGATCGTAAGACACAATGACAATTATTTTACAGCATAGATACAAAAAATTGATATTACAGGATTAGGCTTTCATACTATAGAAATTAGGTCAACTTTTTTGGATTCGGAGAAATGTTTTGACAAGAAACTTTCAAAAATGCGAATTTCGAAATTTGGGAAGTATTGCTAAGTTCTGATAGCCTAGCACAACCAACCTTTCCCGAGAAATTTTTCGCTCAGATGAATACGAGTACTTTAGAAATTAACTCAAATTGTTGAGACTTGGGAAAATTTCTTGTAAAACAAAGTTTCCAAGCCCACAAAAGTTAAGTGAATTTCTAAACTATCCATTTGAGCTTAAAGTGTCTCGGGGAAGTTTGTTTGTGCTAGGCTAGCACAACTCAGTAAAAAACTTTCCGATTTTCGAAATCCGCATTTTTGAAAGTTTGTTGTAAACAAATGTTTCCATGTCCAAAAAAGTTGAGTTAATTTCTAAAGTACTTATCTGCGTGAAAAGTGTCTCAGGGAAGTTTCATTGCGCTAGACTAGCACAACTCAGCACAAGTTTTTGTTTTTCGGAATTCCAAAGTTGATCATTTTTTTTAGTTTTATTATCGTTTTTTTCTTCGAAAGCGGTTGAAGATTCTGACTTCATATTTACAGCACAATAGTATGTGTATCAGGTACTTCCTAGTACAAGTTTTACTTTCTTAAAAAAAAAACTCAAATTTTCATGAAAAAAAAATCTTTTGCGGTACAATAGAGCACAAATCTAGCACAATTCAGCAAAAGTTTCATTTATTGAAATTCGAAGTTGGCGTTGCCAACTTCCTGGACGCCTAACGTTCATCACAGAATGATATAGCAAAATATTGTGACTCACAAAGTTTTAAAACTAACTGGGCGAAAATGCTGTCTCAATTACCGGTGTATTATTATCTTAAAGAAAAATGAAGAAAAATTATATTTTGAAACCGAATGTTTTAAAAGGTCGAAGCTCTTAGGATATAATGCTAAAAAATACATTTGATATTGAAAAAAATACACGTAGGTAATAACTTGAATCATTTAATTGATTTTTCCATTTCATATACGTACGTGGATGTACGGATACGGAGTTTAAGTAGGTGACAAAAAAGTTTTCCTAAACTTTCTTTTGATGCCGTTCGCAACCAGATGATACATATTTATAAAGTATAGTCAGTTCTGTTTACTTTAGTGTTTATATCTGATAAATATAATATATTATAAATAAGTTTATACTTGAAATAAGCCTATGTCTATAAACGAAGGTACATGCCATTTTACGGGATACCGAATATTGAAAGTAATTGGCCCTGATCGATATCACTTTTCATTACTTTGTAACCTTTCAACGATTAACTAACTATTTGCTTATTTGAAAAATTAAGAGAATACTCTTCTTTCAATTGCATATTGAGAAGAATAAGTGAAAACCTTCCTTCGTATGCGTTATAATTGTTTTAACGAAAATAATTAATCGTTTAATCAGGATGTCCTACTAATTCAAGCATAATATTATTAAACATTTGTACATACACTGAAAGAAAAAGTTTGAATCCAATGAAATGCATTTCTTCGACTCCATTTATTTGAGCCATGAAAACCGTTTACTTAATTGTACTGAATATTGTTTAAAAGCAACAAACTCGTGCATTGACGTTTCACCATTCTTTAACCGTCAAATACGGTTTTATTTTTTCTACTTAGTTGGTGATTTTGATTTTCAGAAGCCAAAAGAAAATATAATTGTCAAACATTTCTGATATATGTGTGATATATGTGTCAGTGAGAGAAATGCTAGCGCTTTCGTTTAGCTGTCTTTTCGATTTCGAATTCGAGAGTTTTTGTGGAGGCCGAGTATTGTCTACACTCTATTTTATTATCACCAATCGGTTTGAATGAGTGAAAGCTTCGGGTACCCGGAATTGTTTGAGCTTTGTCAAACCGACTGTTCAAGCTCCGAGCTTTCCTGTTGTGCTCTTTCTGTGAACAAAATATAAACTTGATATTCGGCAAAGCATTAGTGCCCCAGTCGTATAAATCTCTGGCTGTCAAAATCTGTTTGTTACTTGGCCGCTGAAGACTATCTCGTGCAGCTTCTCGCTTGAGAGCTCCTCCTATTCCATCGCACGGAATTTTACCATGAGAAGTAGCAAAGTTGACGACGTTTCTTTTGTTTTTATATTAGGAAGCTACACCATCAGTGAAATACATGATTTTGTTAACAATGTATTTTTTTCAACTCAGCGTTAATTTTTTCCATAAACAGATGAACTGCACTAGTATTATGCTTAAGATCTTCTGAAATGATGGCATAACTTTCGCTCATGACTTTGCCATCTTCCTTAAAATAAACTACAGCGGGATGGACAGTGATCTGTTGTTTATTATAATACTCACTTTGTATTGCATTTTGAATAATAGTTTCGTGATTCTGAGGAAAATCAAAAAGTATTATAAATACTCCCTTTTTAAGAGATTCCTTAGAGTCCCTAAGAAATTGGCTTTGACTTTTCGCTATAAAGTTGCGTTTTAGAAGATCAGTTAAATGTTTAGTGGTTTTCTCATAATAATCCTCAGCTGTGACACTCAAAGTTTCTAAAGAGGCACGGTCTGTCGAAGTCAACCAATTTTAGGTGACTCTTTCAATGAACTTGCTTTGAAAAAGCTTCTGGACTTTTTCCATTGAAGAGTTCACACCTGGGCAACATTTTCACGATCCTAAACAACAGGAAGGTGTTTTAGGAAAGCAAATCATCGAAGACAACATGGTTTTGTATGAAACTAAGCACTTCAAATTCACGCTATTTCCAGCAAGTTCACTCAAGTTTGCTCCATCAATCAATAATTCAGTATTTTCATGAATTTTGCAAACACAAATGGAATTTGTCCCACTCACACCGGCAAAAATACATTCCTTTGGTCGCAATTCTGCAAGTTTAGAGAAGCCAATTTTTAGATCCGGAAAATTTTATTTAAAAGTGGCATAAACTTCTTTCAAATAACCTAGAATTAGACGTTTTTGTATCAATTTATCGTTAACCATCATGCTGGTTTACAGATATACAGTCTTTTTTTTACTGGCAACTGTCGACTCACGTCGCGTTCATAGCGAAAAATTTCGGACAATTTTGACAGCTTCTTCCGACAACTTCTTACCTAGCCTAGGATTTGGTGATGATCCAATACCATTTCTCTCGTGCAATTGTATTGCCTTACGAGCTAAACTGTATGGTACATTTAAATCTGATTCTATCTTGCGATTTCCCCGACCTTTTGGTACCATAGTCAACAGTTGAACGTCGTAAGATTTACTTGGTTTGTTATCCAATTCTTCTTTACATTCGTTAGTAAGTTCTTCTATATCTTTCTTACTACAGTCATCTTCAATACAATTGAATACCTTTTTCATTTGAACGTCAATATATATATATATATATATATATATATGTACCATTGCTTGGAAATAAATCCAATAGGTAGACTTATTATAATAACACTAACAAAGCCTAAGTGACTAAAGTCCCCCTTTTTAAATACGAATGCCAATGCTCATAATCAGTAATAAAGAAATAGTATTTTTTAATCTTAAGATCGAAAAGAAATCTATTTTATCATGAATAGTTTTATGCAAAATGAGCATGAACGAGATTCACAATTAAAAAAACAGAATTCCAAAATATCTTACTTTTCGGCTCATTATAGACAAAAATAACCAAATGAAAAAAGAGGGAGATTAAGAGAAAGAATCAACCTGAAACCAACCTCTCACTTTTTCCTTTCTCCGTCTTTTTTATACTACCAGGGAACCAACATGTTTTGGGGCCAATTTAGACCCCCTCATCAGGGATTATTTATAGGAAAACTACAAGGTCCAATTGAAAGACTCTTATGCTAGTTAAATAATGAAAACATAATATCTACAATTAAAAGGAGACATATAAATACACAAATACACGGAAACATTCATACACATACATATGCATACACACGTATACGTACATATGCATCCATACGCATAAGCATGCACGCATGCAGACACACATACACATACACACACACACACACACACATATATATATAATTCACCCTTTAAGGGTTGCGTTATCAAACTATGCATTCATTAGTGAAAAAAAAAGAAAAGTGACAAAGATATAAAAATTATTCTTTATAATAAGAATCAATAAGTATTTAAAATTCTATCTATTGAAAGAAATATTTAGAATTTGAAGAAATGGTAATCATTAAATACCTGTGTATGGATATATAAAAGTATTATGATCCAATCTGTTTCACACAGTACATCATGGCACTAATTAAAAAATACTGTTGAAAATCATAAACACAGTCTCGAAAAATTGAGGAAATTTTATTTTGATATATATTGAAAATAAAAAACTTTATTCAAAAATGAAAAAATCACTATCAAAATGACGTGGTGAAGTATTCAAAGTCACGAGGCCAGCCAACTTTCCTTTCTAACAACGAAAACTCTCAAAGCATTGCCAGATTTTTGAAATAGCTCCATCCCACTTTTTAGAGAGAGAGAAGCATTTTACTAAGACCCTTCTTTATAGCCCTTCACTTGCTAGGACAAGTGACACAATTTTCAAGGAACCCCATCTAAATAACCCAAATATCGTAAAACGCACATGTTACAAGAATTTTTACAAATCTAAAGGAAAGCCCAAACTATTAGAAAGCGTTCAAAAATCACTATCAATTTTTCATAAATGAACACAAAAAACAAGGTATCAAAAATGATCTGAAAATAAAAAAACATAATTAAAAAATAATAATAAATTTTAGAACAAATTCAGCATAGCATTATTATAAAAGTACTCATTGGTACATAAGAACAGTTATGCACATATTTTATACATGGCATCTTCCTCAGAACACCTTTGGTTATAGGCAACAAGGTTATACAACTTATTTATGATAAGTATCTGGGTGATTTTCTAAATTCAAAAATTATGTACATCCTATATGTCAACCTGACTTTCAGATGAGTACCAGGATAACATTTTAAATAATATGTATATTGCATTAACAACCTTATTTTTATTGGCCCCGAAACATGTTCATTCCCTGGTAGTATAAAAAAAATGAGAAAGGAAAAAGTGAGAGGTTGCTTTTTGGTTGACTTTTTCTCTTTTTCTCCCTCTTTTTTCATTTGGTTATTTTAAAATAAATATATATATATATAAAATAATAAAAATAATATAAAATATATATATATTATTATACTTATCAGCGTCTATGAATTCTTCGTATCCCAATTCTGATTCATATATACAATTTTCACCCTCTTTGTCTGGTTGCCATAACTCACTCTTTTTATCGTTGTTTTATCTTTTTACCTTTTTTCTAAATATTAAATGATATATCGCACCGACGCGACACGCGACCATCTAGAATTGTGGATTCTAGAATTTTCATGTTTTCGAGTTCGCAGTTTCGCACGCGTTGACTTGCGGCCATGATGTGGCGAACTGCGAAGAGAGTGTTTGCAAGTTTTCTGCTCCCTCTCTCTAGAGTAAAATATGCGGAGTTGAATGTATTCGATACTGAGTCGATTTTATACTCCGAAAAATTGTACTCTCAACTCTGCTAGCCATTTACTCCGCAAATTTTTACCAGTGTATATTTGAACGCTTTTATGAACGGTCGTCAAAACACAAAGTTATCAGAACACAATCTAAAAACACAAAATTCATGTATTCTAAGTAAAAACAACAGAATTTTGAACAAGAGTAATTTACTTCTATATGTAATTGAGTTGACTACCGAGCCGCCCAGTGCACCATTATATGTAACACAAAGACCGGAAACGCACACATAGACAAAGGATAGCGCAGCTATTTTTTTAACATACTTTAGGATGGCTTAAGACAAGAAAACACCTATTAGACGTCACGTCACACATATCATAGGCATAACTATAAATTACCTAATACGATGAGACATGTTGCTTCCTCCAAACAATAATGCGCTTACATATATGTCACTGTGGGCGGTAGAGGGTAAATGTACGATCACAGGCTTAAAGAATATTAAAATCTGTTAAAAATTTTATTTTTTCAAATATTTGGATGAACCACTTCAGCGCGTTACAGCACTGCAGTCGAGATAAAAATCCCGGCCACTGAATCAAATTCCCGGTGAAAAAAATTCTGGGTCATTTCTCGGTTTTCCCAGTTCCCGGTCAAGTAGACACTCTGCTTTTAATATGTTTACGGTAAGCCGTGGCTATCCGGAATGGTTGACGAACAACTGTGCACGGAGCAACTGTGCACAAGGCCAACTGTACGCGTCGACATTTTGAAGTGCACAGATGGTACCCTAGCAAAGGTTCACGTGCACAGATAGTATGCTCCCAACTATGCACGTCTCAATTAATACGATCAGCTTTTCAACTGACAAGTTCATGTGCATAGTTGGTAGTGTTCCATCTGGGTGATGTCTAGTTTGACGCAGGGGTGCTCACTTTTTCTTGAATTCATATTCTGCTGAAGAAACGACGAATAACTGCTCGCTCACGCATAGAGCCGTCCACGCGTAACAGCGCGCGGCGCTGCAAGTTTTCATATACACGAGAGTCCCGCTATACTGGCCGTTTCGGGGGTACTCTCAGTGACCTTCACACTATCTCGGGACTCTCCAAACCGTTCTTCTTCTCCTTCTTGCTTGTGGCTTCTTATAGTGCCGAACCGTAAACATCGCAACTCCGCTGACCTTGCAGCGCCTCTCACTCGCAGGACTCTACACTCTGTTCCCCGGGAAAAGGTCCTGAAGAACGACCAATTTTGGTTTTCTTCGCGCAGCCTATTGTTGAATTGTTTCAAGAAGGCGGGATTTCTGGACATGTTTCGGCCAATCCGAAGTGAAGTCCTTCAACTTCATGAAAAACTCTTTTCTTGATTGATTTACGACATTGGTCGAGAGTCTGTATATGAAATACACATTACACGCACATAGAAACCTCATAGAAATCTTTTAACCTCCCAGTAAGCCAGGACAAAAAACTCTTTATCTTCTCTTAGGTTCTATATAAAAACCTCTTACAAACCTCGTAAGATCCTTGTAAAACCCCAGTACACCCCGAATCAGATACATTTAGAAACATTTCAGATACACATTACACTTACATAGAAACCTCATAGAAACCTTTTAAACTCCCAGTAAGCGAGGACAAAAACCCGTTTGTTTACTTTTACGTCCCTATAGGATCCACTTGCAAACATCATAAGATCTACAGTATATGCTCTTTCAAGCATAGAACACAACCCTCCTTGAAAAATCATAGGAATCCTTAAATTCCTAAATCTATAGGGATTCTGTGAGGATTCTAAGAGGGATTTTTAGCATGGATGACTGTGAAATACCGAGCAGCGCCCATCACTACTTTTAGTCCCTTCTTTACACTTTTAAAACACGTTTACAATAATAAACACAGCAATAGGTTATGTTTACTGTTTACCATTGCAATAGTTAGCGGCCATATTGATTCCCCCATAAACTTATTTGAACAAACTTACCATTCGAAATTACGTTCATTTTATATAGTGTTCTTTTAATTTAACTGTGAACAAAAAATATTTAAAAATATGCAAAAACCAAAGTACTCAGATTTTCAAGCCACAATCTGGTCCCTATATTACTTTTTTTTTATCCTACAGTAAAATTCTTCTATATACATTTTTTTACTTGAAATAAGCCAATGTGACGGTCTGAATGAAAAGTCACTTTAATAGAAATAATCCTGACGCAGATTCATAAACCTGGTCAGTCAGTTTATTATAATGATACACTAGTTGACGCCGTAGCAGTCAGACAAGGAATAATGCCTTTGGGGCCGAGGCCCTGCCGGGTCCCCCGAAATTCTTCGTAGTTGCATACATTACTTTCTCCTAAACTTAATAGGTTTATTATCTAACTTCCACTCAAATCGATAGAAGGCCCGCTAGCTGGTACATAGGTGACAACTTGTGGTGTTATTTCATTGTTTATCTTATTGGTGGTACAACCAAAATTAATGCAAAGGTTAGGAAGACATTTACGAATTATTTCACAAACTCCGCATTTATAAAGCGCAAATACTGAAATAAGGATTAGAGAAGTGTAGCCTAGATAATAAAGAATGTCCGTTGCCTTTTCTTTCTAAGAATGAGATCTTCTGATACTCTGTACATTATTCAAAACAGTTTCTATCTCATCTAAAGATTTTCCGGCTAATTTTATCTCCTGGCCATTTAATTGTTCTTTTAAGGGTAGGAATTAATTTCTTACAAGATTTAGATCGTATTCTGAGAATGGAATTGTAACATTTTTTCGATATGAAAAATTCTCTGTTTTTACTCTTGTTTTGCTTAATTTTACAATAGTATATTCGGTATGTAGAATGCAGTTAGCTAGAGCTTTAATCAAAGTTAGTCCTATTATTGTCTTTTCATAGTTTGAATTTTCACAGTAAATTTGTACGATCTCCTCCTTATTTGGAATCATAATAACACCCTGCTCGTTTTGTAGAATGTAAAATATAGTTTGATCGATAATAATTACGTTTATCTAACACATTTTGTTGTTTATAATTTTAACGCTGTTTTTTATCAATTGTGTTTCACAGGATTTAATTTTTGTTAGGAGATAGCTAGGGTTCTTTCTTTTACAAATTTTGGTAATGCCTAGTAATTTACAGTAACTAAGATCAATTTCATTTGATTCGTTTCTAACTTTCATAAAGTTCTGTAATATAACACGATCAATCACATTATTACTTGTTTATGAATTTCATACAGTTCTAAAACATAAAGCGATCACTCACATTTTACTCGTTTTTTGAATTTCAAACAGTTTTGAAACCTAAGACGAACAATGACATTGTTACTTTTTTTATTAATTTCATACGCTTCTAATACATAAGACTATGACTCACATTGTTATTTGTTTCTGCTTTCCATGCAGTTTTAAGACATGAGACGATCAATCACATTGTTACTATTTTATGAATTTCATGCAGTTCTAAAACAGAAGACGATCAATCACATTGTTACTTGTTTATGAATTTCATACAGCTGTGAAACATAAGACGATCGATCACATTGTTACATGTTTATGAATTTCATACAGATCAAAAACCTAAGATGATCACTCAAATTATTATTTGATTATGACTTTCATGCAGTTCTAAAACATACAACGATAACTCACATTTGATTCGTTTCTAACTTTCATAAAGTTCTGTAATATAACACGATCAATCACATTATTACTTGTTTATGAATTTGATACAGTTCTAAAACATGAAGCGATCACTCACATTTTACTTGTTTTTTGAATTTCAAACAGTTTTGAAACCTAAGACGAACAATGACATTGTTACTTTTTTTATTAATTTCATACACTTCTAAAACATAAGGCTATGACTCACATTGTCATTTGTTTCTGACTTCCATTCAGTTTTAAGAAATGAGAGGATCAATCACATTGTTACTATTTTATGAATTTCATGCAGTTCCAAAACATAAGCCGATTAATGATATTTTTACTTATTTGTGAATTTCATACAGTTCTGAAACATAAGACGATCAATCACATTGTTACTTATTTATGAATTTCATACAAATCAAAAACCTAAGATGATCACTCAAATTATTTTTCGATTATGACTTTCATGCAGTTCTAAAACATACAGCGATAACTCACATTTGATTCGTTTCTAACTTTCATAAAGTTCTGTAATATAAGACGATCAATCAGGTTATCAATTGTTTATAAATTCCATACAGTTCTAGGACATAAGGCGATCACTCACATTTTCTCGTTTCTGAATTTCGTACAGTTTTGAAACCTAAGACGAACAATGACATTGTTACTTTATTTTATTAATTTCATACACTTCTAAAACATAAGGCCAAGACTCACATTGTCATTTGTTTCTGACTTCCATGCAGTTTTAAGACATGGGACGATCAATCACATTGTTGCTATTTTATGAATTTAATGCAGTTCTAAAACATAAGAGATCAATCATATTATTACTTGTTTATGAATTCCATACAGTTCTAAAAAATGAGGTGATCAATCACATTGTTAATTGTTTCTGAATTTCATGAATTTCTGAAACATGAGACGATCACTCACTTGTAGTCGTTTCTGAATTTCATACAGTTGTGAAACCTAAGACGAACAATGACATTGTTACTTTTTTAATAATTTCATACACTTCTGAAACATACGACTATCACTCACATTGTCATTTGTCTCTGACTTTCATGCAGTTTTAAAACATAAGAAGATCAATCACATTGTTACTTTCTTATGAATTTCATACAATTGTAAAATATAAGACGATCAATCACATTATTACTATTTTATGAATTTCATGCAGTTCTAAAACATAAGACGATCAATCACATTTTCACTTGTTTATGAATTTCATACAGTTCGAAAACCTAAGATGATCACTAAAATTGTCATGTTCCACTTAGAAACCAATAGCTAATACGGTACGAGTGCCGAATACCGACACATTAGATCCTAATAAGATCCAATTATAAAGTTCACAATTACCTAATAGAACACCATATAGAACCAGGAACAAAACCCACTTTCGAAAGTAATATGACCTGACAGAAGCCACATCCTAATAGGTTTCTATTTGGTGTCTAATAGGCATTTTTACTAGGGTAGTGGACAGGGCAATAAATTTAGCTGACAGATCTTTCTGCCAGAGAATGAGCCACTAAACATAGTTCCAGAACAAGATAGTAGTCAACCCCCTACCAATTTTCTCTCCTTGCCTTATGTGAAAGGGCTGTCACAAGAAATTACACCGGACAAACTAAAAGATATTTGAAAACCAGAATTTATGAGCACAAAAGGGACCACCTCAAACCTCCGGAAAAACAAACCGTGTTAGCAAGACATTCTTAGCACCTCGATCATGTTTTGAAATTTGAAAATACAACAATTCTAGATAAAACTGAAAAATACCAAAAACGTATAGTTTTGGAAATGGCACATATAGTTACGACAGACAGTGTTAATGAATGGGCGAATGTAGGAAATCTGTCGGAATTCTATCTTCCCTTACTGCACAAAACGAAAAAGTTCAATACCCCAAAACAAAAAACAAAAAAACAAAAAATTTTTAACTACATAACCGTGGGAAGGAAAATAAACAAATTTTTTTAAATCAAACAAACAATGTGAGACTCTACAAAATTACAATAAAAGATTTGTTAGATATGCAAAACAATAAAAAAGAAACAAATAAAATGAAATTATTTGAAAAAAAATCCTGATAAATATACGAAAACCAATAAGAAAAATTAACAAATTACAAAAATGTTGTAATAAAAATAGCTCAGAATGTATTCGAAAACATTTCAAAGAATGTAGAATAGAAAGTATAACAGCAAACTGCATCCTCGGATATCTGCTTCAAGAAAACGTCACTGATCCTAGCCAAACCCCACAGAAAAAGACGTTTTTGTCCACTCAAGGAACATGTGTTTTTAGGAAAACCGGATTTCATTCAGTTGAATTCTGAATCGCACAGAGAGTAGTCCTCTGTGAGATGAAGAACTCAAATAAAACAAATTTCAAAAATGCAAACAAACTAGACGACATATTTTTAAAAAGTAGTGTCAGAAAAACTCAAACCAAATCTGAAACAAAGAAGTACAAAGAAATGTCAAAAACAACTACACGAAAGTTTCAAAGTTTGAAAATAGAGGAAAAAACTGCTATTTCTCAAGGTTGATAACTCCAACATTTTTTCTACCATTATTATCATTGCCATACATTGCTGTTTTGTTTTTCTGCTTTTCGTATCTCAATTTTGCATCTTTGCATCAATCTTGCAACTTTTGCTTTTTTTTGGTGTCGTATGCTCAAAGGAGCGAGGGGAGTTTTACTTAGTAAAAAATGAATAAACAAAGGGAGAAAGAGATTTGAACAGGGAAATAATTAAATGAATAAATTTTCAAGAACAATGTTGACATTATTAAATTTCTGATTTCCGTACCTCAAGTTTTCAAATGTAGAATTTTTTCGTTTTGCCCTTCCTTAAGGTCTGACTCTCAGTCTCTCAGACTCTCAGTCTGTTGAAGATTTTCAAAAGAAACATAAAGATTTAATTTTTTTGAAAGCTGATAAAGATTACTTAACGGTCGCTACTAACAGAGAAGATTATAACAGTACAGTTGAAAACATTCTTAAGAATGATATTTTATACAAGCTACATTCGATCTGCGAACCATCTATTGAACTCCATTCATTTAGCTCGGCAAGGAAAATTACACACTATGCTACTTACATCTGAACAGTTGAAGCAGATTCTGAGAGAAATACAGGATCATGCTCCCAAGGTCATGTCTCCGCTACCTGCTCCCTCAATTAGCCTGGACAATCGAATACAGATTGCTACGACCACAATAACAACCAGTGGAGGGAAATTAAAAATTACTCTAGATATTCCTCTTTCAGATAAAAGCGAATACACATTGTACCAAATTCATCCCGTACCGGTATTTCAACCCATTTGGGAAACAGAACTGGAAGAGCCTATATCCAACCTAGGACCGAGTACATTCCGTTGGAAGAAACTAAAAGAACGTACCTGCTATTAACGAAGGAAGATTTTCAAAACTGCTTGGACCTCAAAACTTACTTCTTGTGCAAGGGATTACAACCTATCTACGAATCTGCATTTCACAAAATTTGTGAAAGCGAATTATTGTTGCGTCTGTCACGTGAAGTCATGCAAACATGCAATATAAAATTATACATTTACTCAGGGCCCTATTGGAAAATAATTAAGACCTTAGGAGGATGGATTTATTTTCTATCTAACGTTACTACGGCTGAAATAGTTTTTCAAGGGCATCAACCAGAATCCATCCAGGTCCAAGGATCGGGGTCACTACGAGTATTACCCGGGTGCATAGTACGAATGGAATCTCTAATTCTACCCGGCATTCCCATACAAAACGACCCAACGGAGCTCACTTACGAAGCTCCATTACATTTGGAACTATAAAAGATACCACCTACACTAAACCAACATCAACAAAAATTAATGTACTTAATGAAACCGGTACATTCAAAAACAGAACAAAACCGGGACTTGAGAGCTGACCAATCCTTGGATGAATTTGAAAAAAAAATGATTACTCTCCAATACAATGAATAGAACCGAGAAAATCATAAAATTCTGATTCAGGGATCATAAGTAGGAAGGGGATTCCAAGCACTAGGCGCAATAATGTACCTCACCCGAGGACATACAAGCATGTTAGCCACTATGCTAACTGCTGCTCTAACCTCCAAGTGCTCCCGAAGAAAATTAAAAAAGATATTGAAAGTCACACTGGAAAGCCAATCTTCCAACAGAGTCGAACCTTTGTATGAAGAGGCTCATGTCAACGTCTATGTTCACCAACCCAACCTCAAGGCTCGCCGTCCACTCGGCAGTCACCCTCTCAGGTGGTTTCAGCGCAACTCAACATCCCCATCCTACTACCAATGCAGAAACTCCAGCCCATGTGAATTAAAGTGTAGTGCAGTGCATAATCTGTGTATAGGGCCTTTTAAGACACGAGTCAATCCAAATTTTTAACAAAACAAAATTATTCAATTGATTCTTTTACTCTTCGTAAAGGCTTTAGATGTTAAGATAATGAAGAAGAATGCTAGAGACAGTAAGGAAATTGCGAGGGTGTGCTAGGTTACACCACAAGAACTAAGCGTTAGTATATACAAATGAAAGAAAGAACCTCCATAGAGACTTTAACAATACTACATCCAATAGAAATCATATGGAAATATTGAAAGATTAATCCTTCGCTGCCGCACTATCGAGGACAATAGTAAATAACGCGGGTGGGCTGTTACATGCCCCCTTGGAATTGACACAATTATTTTAAATTTAGCTTTATTAACTCGTAACCCGAGCATCCAGTGACACTAGTGCTATCAAGCAACACCTGGGATGCTCGAAATAATTACTGTTTCAGATCATATGTAATATAAAAATTGAAAACTGAAGTTCAAATAAATCCCAAGAATGATATTATGTATTAAACGGTATAGCATGTGACGCAGCGCCACCTGGTGAACTATATATTGTGCAGTGGGCGTTCACAGCGCAGAAACGTTTCTCCTCCTGACGCATTAGCTCGCGTGTAGCTCTTTGATGCTGTCTGACGGTGAATACCTATCTGTGAGCAAGAGTAGGCAGTCGCCAGTGGTGAACTCGAACACGATTGCTCACATCTGTTTTGATCTGCTGGTCTAACCGTTTTCTACCCGTTCACGCGGTCCGCTCGAGAGCAGCAATGCCTAGTTTTCGAGCAGCCGCGACCATTCATTCTCTGTTCACCACACGACTTTTCCTACCTCGGGTAGCGCGAACGGACGTTTTAGTTCGTAACACTGGGAAAATCTGAACAGGCCAAGACTGCGTTTGGAACGCATCGAGCGTTCACCCAGCATTTCGCTCCCAAACCCCGGATATTTCTAATTTTCAATAATAAACTTGTTTCTTCCCCTAACGCTATGCCTTACCACAAACGGTCCTTTTATATTTATTAATATTTTCCGAAATTTTTTTGCGTTATTTTAACTTTTATTTTTAAACATGGGTGAAAAAATATCGATCTCAGAACTGACATGGTCAGCTGGTCCACTCTTTACATGGCTTTAAAGGGGAAAAAATTAAAAATTAAAAAATGCCGTACTACAAAATTAAAATACGTCAAAAAATGCCGTATACACTACGGACCATTTTTTAATTTGTGTATATGGAAATCAGATGGGAATGTTATGTTTTGTAATAACGTTTGATTGTGATTAAGTCATACCTTAATCATATAAACAGATTGTGCCATCGTTAACTATTTTGTGTATTGAATCCTCAAAAACTGATTTAGTACAGATATGAACCCCGTTTGTAGCATTGAACAGAACCAATTGAGCTGCACAATGTCTCGAAGTCAGTAAGGTAGAAATTTATAATTAAGAACGTACTTGCCTATCTACTGATCAAGTATTTTACAGGTAAGAGCTTCATGTTTTTATTCTTTTTTAATTACCTTCAAAATATGATTATTTAATTAATAATTCGGTGTTACCAGATGACATCGATTTGCCTTAGACTATTTTTCGGGCTTCTAAATCAGTTATTTTGCCTAAACAAAGACACTTTACGTGGCATAAAATTGTTATGTCTTGAAGCAGATTTAATAACCACAAACATCGTATCTTGGTTAAAATTATAGATAGGGGAGACTGGGGCAAATCCGGCACTTTGTTTCAATTGATTTTTCAAAAATAAAATTTGTTTTTTCTGCAAAACAAAATATATGAAGTGAAAGGATATACTCGTAGGTACAAAACTTTTTTTTTGATCGCAAATTAATTTTTTTGGAAAGAAAAAATTTGCAGTCATGTAAATGTGACCTGCTTAAATATCCCGGGGCAAATTCGGCACTTTTTTCCAATCAATTTTTCAATAATAAAATTTTGTTTTTCTGCAAAACAAAGTATATGAAGTGAAAAGATATACAGTCGAACTCGGATTCAACGTTCCCTGACTTACCGATTCCGAGAATTGACACTGCACAGCGGGTTGGCTTGTCAGGAGCTGCGCGGGGTATGTTTACCGCTTCCGAGAATCGACGCCGCGCCGCGCGTAGGCTTGTCAGGAGCTGCGCAGGGTGTGCGGGGTTCACGAAGGCGTGACAAAACAGGAACTGTTTACGTTCGGAGGCCACCCATCTCACGGTTGTGAGACGTGGTTACAGCTGAAATTTTACCGCGATTTCGCTGAGAGCGGGTGCAATTTTTAAGATTAGCACCCGCTCCCGGCGAAATCCTGCGGTTGTCATTATGAAAAATTTTTAGCTTTACATAGATTATGACTTTGAATTTGGGCTGATTATTCAGAATGACTAGGATGTTCCTTATTACCTGGGATACATTTTTTTGCAATATTGAAACCCTACACCCCGATTGCTCTTGAAATATTTGAACATGTTTTGAATTGTTTAAAATCTTCTGAAATCTTTGACGTTTACATATAAGTACACAGTATTGCGACTAATTACTACTAATGCAACCCAATTACCGCGCAACTTAATGTGACTCAAATTAATTACATGGAGCTTTGTTTGACACTGCTTTGAATATTGAATAGCATAGAGTCTACTGATTATACTTTACAAGAATCAAATTTGTGGTATTGACTTTTTTTCCATTATAAAGAGTGTCTTCCGAAAAGTATCTTCTATATATTTATTTTCAGTTTTTAACGATAATAATGAACAGAACCACTACGTGAAACATTTCTCCGCTTCAAAACGTTTACTTTTTAAGCATCAAAACGTAATTAAAGGCACGTGGAGCTAACATATTCTAACATTATTCACATGTAATGAAGATCACTAAAGGACTATTACAAAACAAGATCTCTGCACTAATAATATATATATTATATTATTATATAATAATAATGCAGACACTATTGCAACAGCTAGACCTTTATTGGCTAATATAGATTTCAAATTTCTGTGCACCTTAAGTGTGTGGGCTCGAATTTTAACTGCCATTGACAAAGTGAATCCATGCCTACAATACAAAAATGTCATGGTACATAGAGCATCCAAAATGGTAGAAGGACTTACAAAACAGATTCGAAACATCCGAAATTAAGATTTTGAGAAAAAAGTCTTTGATGTAGCAGAAAATATAGCTATAACCGTCGAAATTGAAAATGATTTTGCTCAGTAAAGGAGACAATGTGTCGACACGGAAAAAATTAGTTGTTGGAATTTTAAATGACTGAGTCAACCACTCTAGGATAGGGCCAAACGTTTGACCAGAGGAATAGAGTTCTTGAAACACATATACACTAATTCTTCGACCCCAGACAATGAAACTTTCGATGACTCCTGACGAGTTTTTAGAAGGCAGTGTTGCCAAATTTTAAAAAATTATTTCGAGGTTTTATTTCATGATGTTATAGTTACCCACATAGGCTTATTCTTGAGTTATATTTCTTTTTACACAGTCGAACACTGCACACACACACACATATATATTTGATCCTATGAAAAATCGAAAGAAATTCTGCGGCGGGATTCGAACTACTTAACACCTTTGTCTAACGCAGCGAACTCAACTTATCCCTAACAACGAAACCCCACGGCTAACTTAACACATGATATATTTTGCAAAAATCCCAGCAAAGAGCCGAAGCACGGCACTGCAGGAGGTCCATCAAGCTAGCACCTCCACAATCGAAATTCCCAAATTTCTTTATATCAACATTTTGGGCTTTTTTTGGGCTGTATTGCCGATTTTTGGACTCCGCTACTTTTTTTTTTAAATTAAAATTTGGAGTGGAGGTGCTGACTTGACTCAAGCCAGCACCTCCACTATATAAAAATTAAAAAAATTAAAAATCAAGCACGTCAGAATTTTGGGCTTTTTTTGGGCTCTTGAATGCGCTAACAACCGATTTGCAAAAACAACCAATAACAACAAAACGACCGGGAATTTGCCATGTGCACCCGATATATTCGGAATCAGGAGAACATTCTGCACAAAAATAAATCATCAAATCTTATGGACTTAAAATGGATGCTCAAGTTCCCTTGGATCCCAGACTACTATGAAAAATCACACCCGCTGGGGACTCGAACCCTACCTAAACATCCTAAATCCAAACCGCACGCTCTAGCTAATTACGCTAATGTATCGCTTGGATTTTGCCGACAAAATCTCAGCCAAGCTTTTTCGCTGGAAATCCAGGTCTAACGGAGGAATATTTTTTTTCATTTCACACAATTTATATGAATAGGTGGATTTAAGAATGCGTAATAATATTTAAATTCAATTAATTTGAATTCCAATAGTTAAATGTTCAATTTAAATATTCATTTAATTTGTGATTTCTGTTCAAATTGTAAAGCTCCAAAATTTAAACGATTCATTACTTTCAGATGTATTATAAATAAAACATATTCAAATTTTAGTACAATTTTGCAGCATAAAAAATAATCTAATAATTATAGTTATATTATTCTTATTTAGTAAAAATTTGGAAGTAAAAAAAAGCAGCTACTACAAATAATTTATTGAAACATTTCAGTAAAAAAATTGGTACCAGATAAAAAATACTTGAACCTGAAATTAATATTCTAACTTTAAAGTTGAACTTGAACATCAGATCGAAGGCTACACTGTATAAAAATCGAATGAATTTTGCAGCGCTGGACGATGCGATGTAAATAAAAGGACCCTCGCGTGTCAGAGTGAGTTTACGAAATTTTGTAAAAATCCACCCAGCGATGAATTTTGTAATAACAGCTGTTGCCATATTCCAATTCGATCGGTAATTTTACACACGAAAAAGTAAAATTCATTCGGTGAAAAAATTAAATAAAATAAAAATTATTTGGTGACAGGATTCGAACCCTCGAAGCTTGAACTTAGCCCAATTTCATGGAGATTAAAGACACACAAGCTAGACACGTTACCACCTACCTAAAATACATAAGATACTATATTTATTTTTTTGCAGTCCATATATTCTGTAAACAAAATATGAAATATACATTCTGAATAGCGGAATTTTTTCGTTCCAATAGCATGTAGGGCTCTCAAAAAGAAAAGTTTGTTTCATCTTGACTTTTTTTCATACCGCACGTTGTTCGGCTTCAAATGGTAATTTTCGTTTAATTTTTTTTTATTTGGAAAATGCTATAAGTCTGATCATTTTCATTTTATCAAAAATTCCATTCGGATACATTGTTTGTATTTTGTAGTTCTACTGATAGCCTTACATAGAATTTACAAATTAAAAAAAAAGTGGTTTAAAAAATTTTCAAAATGTGCTCACTTTTTGAATTTTGATCCAAAATAGCGGGTTGACGAACTTGTTCTTTCTTTTTAGGCCCTAAACAAGTGTGCCAAAGAATAATCCAATTTGATCGATCTTTCAAATGTTGTCGTGCTTACACAATACTACAGACTACAGACAGACAGACGGACGGAAAGACAGGCAGACAGACATCTTAGTAAAAATCGTTTTTTCTGACTCCGGGGACCTCAAAACGTCGACATTTGATTGATTCCGCGAAAGTCATTTTTCAGATAAAACCAGTACCTTCTCATTAGGATGAGAATGTAATAAAAACTTGCTCCCGAGATACTGAGTTGCTATTATTATTATTATATCATTAAGCCGTTTCCCTTTCGGGGTAGGCGTGAATTGCTCGGTTGGATAGTAGTAATGTAAAATGACAAGTTTGATTGTCGATATTTGAAAATATAAAAGCGTTAAAAATCTTTTTCATACCACCCATTGAAAGTTAAAAATGACAAGTTTGATTGTCGATATTTGAAAATATAAAAGCGTTAAAAATCTTTTTCATCCCACACATTGCATGTTAAAAATGGCAAGTTTGATTGTCGATATTTGAAAATATAAAAGCGTTACAAATCTTCTTTTTTTATCCCACAAATTGAATGTTAAAAATGACAAGTTTGATTGTCGATATTTGAAAATATAAAAGCGTTAAAAGTCTTTTTCATCCCACACATTGAATGTTAAAAATGGCAAGTTTGATTGTCCATATTTGAAAATATAAAAGCGCTGCAAATCTTCTTTTTTTATCCCACAAATTGAATGTTAAAAATGACAAGTTTGATTGTCGATATCTGAAAATATAAAAGCGTTAAAAATCTTTCTCATATCACACATTGAAAGTTAAAAATGACAAGTTTGATTGTCGATATTTGAAAAAGATACGTTAAAACTCGCATTTTTTCAGGGTTTTGATAAGGGTAATCGCTTTCGACCAAAATTTGAAGGTTTTTGCAGAGGGGTTTTGTTTTCGACCAACATGAACTGATCCAATAAAAAGGCTTTTAAATAACTAAATAAAAAATTGAAATTTTTGAGTCATCTTGAAAACGGTGAGAGATATGTGAAAACTGACAACATTTTAAGGGTTGACTAAAGGGGGATGGTCCTCGCCGACCCCAACCTAATCCAGTAAAGAAATGTTTAAAATTCGAAACAAATCCAAAATTTTGAATTACCTCTAAAAGGGTCACAGATACGTGAAAACTGACAACATTTTCAGTCTTCAAGAGGGGAATCACCGTTGATAAAATTTTTTAGGTTTTTACAGAGGGGTTCTGTTTTCGACCTACATGAACTAACCCAATAAAGATTTTTAAAATAAGAAAATTCTGTGTTATCTTGAAAACGGTGAGATATACGCGAAACCTGACAACATTTTCAGGGTGTTCTAAAGGGTTTGGTCCTCGGCCGCCTCGACCTAAAACAGTAAACAAATGTTTAAAAGTCGAAAAAAATCAAAAAAATTTAATCATCTCTGAAAGGGTCACAGATATGTGAAAACTAACAACATTTTCAGGGCTTTGATGAGGGGAATTGCTTACGACGAAAATTTCAAGGTTTTTGCAGAGGGGTTCTGTTTTCGACCCACATGAACTAACCCAATAAAGATTTTTAAAATAACAAAAAGAAATTAAAATTCTGTGTTATCTTAAAAACGGTGAGATATGCGCGAAAACTGACAACATTTTCAGGGTTGTCTAAAGGGTTTGGTCCTCGGCCGCCTCGACCTAAAACAGTAAACAAATATTTAAAAGTCGAAAAAATTCAAAAAATTTTAATCATCTCTAAAACGGTCACAGGTACGTGAAAACTCACAACATTTTCAGGGGTTTGATGAGGGGAATCGCTTTCGACTAAAATTTTAAGGTTTTTGCAGAGGGGGTTTGTTTTCGACCTACATAAATTGAACCAATAAAAAGATTCCTAAAATACCAAAAAATAATAAAAATTTTGAGGTATCTTGCAAATGGTTAGAGATAAGCGAAAACTGACAACATTTTCAGGGGGCACCATGAATAAAACCAGTAAAAGTATTTTCAAAATTATAAATAATGCTCGAATATTTTTCTAATTGATTTATAGTGATTTGAATTTGAAATTGTTATTCTTTTTGAATTAGAGGGAATTCTCGACCATGACGTCTACACACATCAATTTTTATGTTTGAATGAAATTTGGTTCCAATTCAGGATATATGGTTGTGTGATACTAAAAAAAAAATTCCCAGCAATTGTTTTTCGAAAATTCGTAAAAATGGCGGACTTATCAGACTTATGAGAAATATTTGAAAAAAAAATGTTCAAAACCGAATTTTCAATAATAGAGTTGAGTTTTCGAGCTAAAAAGTCTTAATTTTCAGAAAAGAGTTGACTTTCAAACCGGAAAAAATTAAATATCAACAAGAAAGTTGAATTTCATTTGAGAAAGATGAATTTTCGAACAAATAGTTGAATTTTCAACTTAAAACCATGTTTTCCACCAAAGCTGGAATCGTTCAATTTTCGGTTATAAATATTAATTTTCAACTTATGAAGGATAAATTTCCTACAAAAAAAAGAATAGTTAAATTTTCAGATAAAAAAAATTAATTTCAAACAACAAAAAAAAAAGGAAGTTTCCAACAAACATTTAAATTTTTAAGCTAAGAGGTGAATCTTACGAAAAATAATTTCTTAACCATGTAATTAAACTTTTAACAAGAAAATACGAATTTTCAACAAAATAAATAAATTATAAACAAAATTGTTGAATTTTCAATTGAAAAGGATGAATTTTCAGTATGATATTTCAACTTTTAAACTTAAAAATATAAAGTTTTTTCGAAATAGTTGAATTTTTATTTAAAAAACATAAACTTTAAAGAAAAAAAGAAATAGTTTTCGGTTAAGAAAGTGAAGTTATGACCAAAAAGGATAACTTTTTATTAAAATAGTTGAATTTTCAATAAAGTAATTACATTTTAATGCAAAAAGCTGAATTTTCAATAAAATAGTTCAATTTTCAACCAAAGAAAAGAATTTTGAACCAACTTGATGAATCTTCTGGAAGAAAAATAAATTTTCAACAAAAATGTAAACAATTCAACCAAATAGTTTATTTTCAAGCAAAAATATAGATTTTCATAGTTAAATTTTCAAACGAAGATTTTGATTATCAATTGAAAGAGAATAATTTGAAAGCAAATATTTGAATTTTTAACGGAAAAGCATAGATTTTCAACCAAAAATTAAATCGTTAAATTTTCGGTTAAAAAAAATTACCTGCAAAATGACGAATTTTCAACAAAGTGGTTCAAGTTTCAATCAAGTAGTTGAATTTACAACCATAGGAGCTCAATTTCAAAAGATTAGTTTAACTTTCAAACAAGTTGTTGGATTTTTGATTAAACAAGAGGAATTCTTTTCGAAATAGTTGAATTTTGAACAAAATAATTACATTTCATTTTGAACCGTTGAATTTTTAACGAAATAATTACATTTTATTTCAAACTGTTGTACTTTGAACAAAATAGTTGAATTTTGAACAAAGAAACTGATTGTTACAAAAAATTATAAATCTTCAAGAAAAAAAATTAATTTTACAGAAAAGAGAATAAAATTCAACCAAAAAGATGATTTTTTAACCAAGAAGATTAATTTTCTACCAAAAAAGACGAATTTTCAACCAAATAGTTAAATGATAAACTAACAAAGATAAAGTCTCAAATAAATAGTTGAATTTGAGAATAGAAAATATAGATTTTCAACCAATACTGCTTCAGTCAGATTTTCCGTCAAAAAAATTAATTTTTAAATAAAATAGTTAAATTACACTGGTTTACTAAAAAAAAGGTGAGGACTATTTGACAAGACCAATTCATCCTTATGTATTTTGACGCGCTGAATACGAATCCGAGGTCAGGTCAACTCATTTCCGGTCAGGTGCTCTAACCACTGAGCTACAGAGAGATCAGAGGAAGAATTCTTTTTTCTGAAATTCAGGAGTGAAAGAAGAAGATCTTTTTTCTGAATAAAATTTAATTAACTAAAATGATGATCAAAAATTAATTATTTACCAAAAAAACTGAATTTTCAACCAAATAGATGAAAAAATTAAGTTTTAACAAAGTAGTTCAACTTTCAACCAAATCATTGAATCTTCAACTAAATTGATATATATTTAACTGAAATACTTTAATTTTTAACAGAAAATTTTTAAATAAGAAGATTAAGTTTCAAGAAAAAGATAACTTCCAACAACAAAAAATCGTTTTCTTATCAAAATACGTGGATTTTTAACGAATTAGTTGAATTTTCAATTAAAAAAGACAAATTTTCATCCAAATTGTTCAATTTTGAACTACAATGATGGAATAGTTATTGAAATTTTCAGTTGAAAAAATTAATTTTTAACCAAAAACAAACAAAAAAAACAATTTTCAACAAAATAGTTGAATTTTCCATCAAAGTGATGAATTTTGAACTCAAATGATGAACCTTTAACTGGAATAGTTGAATTTTAAACCAAAAAAATGAATTTTCAACCAAAAAGAATAATTTCTACCAAAGAGATGAATTTTCAAAAAGAATGGTGAATCTTCAACTGAAATAGTTTAATTTTGAGTCAAAAAATAAATTTTCAACCAAAAAACAATGATCTTTCAACAAAATAATTAAATTTAGAACCAAAGATATAAATTTTCAACTAAAATGATGATCAAAATTAATTAATTTTCCACAAAGAAGATTAAGTTTCGAGTAAACATTTGAAATTTCAACCAAACATTTGAATTTTTATCCAAAAAGAAGAATGTGTAACCAAGAAGAATATGATGAATTTTCAACTAAAAAAGATACATTTTTAATCAAAAATGGAATATTAAAAATTTCAATTTAAAAAATTAATTATTTACCAAAAGAAAAAACGAACTTTCAAAAAAATAGTTAAATCTTCCATCAAAGTGATGAATTTTGAACTAAAATGATGAACCTTTAACTGGAATAGTTGAATTTTAAACCAAAAAAATGAATTTTCAACCAAGAAGATTAATTTCTACCAAAGAAGAAGAATTTTCAAATAAATAGTTAAATTATCAACCAAAGAGTTTTCAAATAAAACGGTGAATCTTCAACTGAAATAGTTTAATTTTGAGTCAAAAAATAAATTTTCAACCAAAAAACAATGATTTTTCAACAAAATAATTAAATTTTCAAACAAAGATATACATTTTCATCTAAAATGATGATCAAGATTATTGAATTTTCCACAAAGAAGATCAACTTTCGATCAAACATTTGAATCTTCAAAAAAACATTTCAATTTTTAACCAAAAACAAGAATTTGTAACCAAGAGGAATATAATGAATTTCCAACTAAAAAAGAAAAATTTTTAATCAAAAATGAAATATTCAAAATTTCAATTTCAAAAATTAATTACTTACAAAAAAAATGAATTTTCAACCAAATAGGTGAAAAAATTAAGTTTTAACAAAGTAGTTCAACTTTCAAGCAAGTCATTGAATTCTCAACTAATATGATGAATATTTAACTGAAATACTTCCATTTTTAACAGAAAATTTATAATTAAATTTTATTCAGAAAAAAGATCTCCTTTCACTCCGCTGGGATTCGAACACCAGGTCAACCAATTTCCGGTCAGGTGCTCTAACGACTGAGCTACTAGAGACCGGAGAACTTGGAAACAGAGGTCTGGCAGGAGGAAGGAGCCTTCCAGGAGAATTATGTCTGTTGGGAGAATAAGAAGGTCCGGAACGAGGAACACCAGAAATAGGCTCACCATTAGGCAAACAGTCGAAATGTAAACTCAACTCTGCAACAAGAAACAGAGTACTATAATGTTGCGTGGTTCGCTCGCAGGTTTGACCGTGCCGAGGGCGCGCACCTGTTAGATCACGCGCTTCGGGCTCGATTAGGTATTCATCTCGCGTTACGCGCTCAGACTCATTTCCCTGACGCTTTAAGCTCGGTATTTTTAGGTTTTCGCACTTCGTGTGCTCACCATTGCGTGCTTGGCAAGCTATTACTCACTTAGTGAGCGCTATGATCTGCTTATGGCTTAATTATGTCAGTTTTACATAAAAAGAACTAATTTACTTAAGGTTCTATCGACATTGAAGAATACATTCTCATCAAGACACTTGAGCTTAGCGCTCGACATTTGGTTTAAGAATCGTGGAAACCTCGCGCTCCACTCTCGTTTCTGTTCATCGTATAATAGAAACCAAAAGTTTGAGCGCGCTTATGGAGCGTAATCTGGTCGACGTGCTTCGCAAGACAGTTATGTTCCATGTTTTTGAGATAAAAATCACTAAATTTGTATTTGATTCAAAATTAAGAAGGAAATTCCTTCACTTGAGCGTATTTTTCCGTATATTTTTAATAAATCATGCATTCAGAAAGATTTTTTCCAACTATCTGAAAAGGGGGAAAAAAGTATCTTAGTCGTTTTTACAACATATATATGATAAATTTTAAAATAATTTTGGAAACCCACACACGATATGAAAAAGAAATGAAATAAGCAAAGTTTTGATGAGAATGTGCCCACTTATCTGGCAGATTTTTTCACTGTTAATGTTATTTTTTACGAATCAAACAAAAACTACACATCCTATCAAAAAGTGACCCATAACAAATTTGTAGATCTTTTTTGGGTGCACAATTTTTTTCATTATCATTTTTCGTATCTTGCATAGTTTGACCGTGAAATTAAATTTTGCATTTTTCATTATTTTTCAATTTTTCAAGTAGGGCGTGGAAAAAGAAACATTTTCTTGTCCTGACTTTTTTTCGTATCGTGCGTTCTTTGGCTGAAAATGTTGCTTTTCGTTTCTTCTTTTGCATTTTGAAAATGCTGGAACTCTACAAATTTTCGTTTTATCAAAAAAGGTTTTCGGTTCGATAAACAATGAAAAAATAATGTTCTGGAAATTTGGAAATTTATGGGAAAGTAACAAAAAATTATGGAACAAAATCTATTTGTAACACTCGCACGGAATGTTTCCCTTCTAGAAATAAACAATTGAACATAATTTAGAACGATAGACCACAAATTATATTTGTTCCTCATTGTGTTTCTTAATCGCAATCGAGCGATGCCAACTTATTCTTATTAAAATCATTTGGATTGAGTTTAGGAATCTCAAAATCATGAGCAGAGATCAATATTTTGGTACTAAAGATGGTTAATTAGCTTTAAAAGTCTGTCCCCGGAGTTATAATAACACATTCTTCGAAAACGCTTACATAAAGAAATTGTAGTGAGTGATTTTCGTGTTAAGTGGGCCAAAATACATGAAAAAATTATATTAGGATGTGGTGGGCAGAAAAAGTTTTTAATTTTGTAAACTAGTATAATTTAGCTAATAGGATCATTGCACAAAAAATGTTATTTGTTTTTAGACTTGAACTTTAATTTAAAAAAAGAACTCATAATACATAGTTCGATATTAGAACAAAGAAAGATTTAAATTTGAAATAAAGAACTAGCAATTTTAGTTACATTGCTTCATCTTCAACCAAATAGTTAAATTTTCTACCACTTTCAAAAAAAGAGACGAATTTTCAAAAAAGGAGTTAAATCTTTAACAAAAAAGTTGATTTTCAACAAAATAGTTGAATTTTCTACCATTTTCAACCGAAAAAGACGAATTTTCAACAAAATAAGTACATTTTTAACCAAAAAGATGAATTTACATATAAAATTATGTATTTTTAAACCAAAGGGTGATTTTCAATCAAGAAGATTAATTTTTTCTACCACAAAATACGAATTTTCAACCAAAGAAGATAAATTCTTATCGAAAAATATAATACATAGTTCGACATTTGAACAACAAAAGATTTAAATTTTAAATAAAGAACTGGCAATTTTAGCTAAATTGCAATTTTTATCAGGATTCATAATAATTCAATCAATACTCTTTTTCATACATTTTGCATACGAACTAATTATTATTTTATTGTTATTCTCTAATTTTCGAGCCAAAAGAACGAACTTTCAACAAAAATGTGACTTCTTTGATCAAATTTAAACTTTTTATCATAATAGTACATTTTTTTTTAAAATACACGAATTTTCAACCAAATAGTTGAGTTTTCTACCATTTTCAAACAAAAAAGACGGATTTTCAAAAAATTAGTTAAACTTGTAACAAAAAAATTCATTTTCAACAAAATAGTTTAATTTTCTACCATTTTCAACCCAAACAGACGAATTTTCAACAAAATAAGTACATTTTTAACCAAAAAAATTAATTTAAAAATAAAATTATGTATTTTTAAACCAAATGGTGATTTTTAAACAAAAGGATGATTTTCAATCAAGAAGATTAATTTTTTCTACCATAAAAGACGAATTTTCAACCAAAGAAGATAAATTCTCATCGAAAAATATAATACATAGTTCGATATTTGAACGAACTAATTATTATTTTATTATTATTCTCTAATTTCGAGCTGAAAGAACGAATTTTCAACAAAAAACTTACTTTTTTAAAAATCAAATTTGGACTTTTTACCAAAATAGTCATTTTTTTGACAAAATATATGAATTTCAACCAAATGGTTGAATTTTCATACCAAAAATATTAATTTTTATGAAAAAAGTTAATCTTCAACCAAATAGTTGAATTTTCTACCATTGTCAAACCAAAAAGACGAATTTTCAACAAAAGAGTTAAATTTTTAACAAAAAAGTTAATTTTCAAGCAAATAGTTCAATTTTCAACCATTTTCATCCCAAAAGACGAATTTTCAACAAAATAAGCACATTTTTTAACAAAAAATATGAAATTACAAATAAAATTATGTATTTAAAAAAGGGTGATTTTCAATTAAGAAGATTAATTTTTTCTACCATAAAAGATGAATTTTCAACCAATGAAGATAATTTCTCATCGAAAAATATAATATAGAGTTCGATATTTGAACAAAGAAAGATTTAAATTGAAAATAAAGAACTAGAAATTTTAGCTAAATTGCATTTTTTATCAGGATTCATAATGATTAAATTGATAGTCCTTTTCATACATTTTCAGGGTGGCCACTATTTTTTCAATTTTTGTCTCCCGGCTTTCTCCAGATTAATATTCGTGATTTCTCCCGGTTTTGAAAAAAACATATAATCGATAAGCATCAGCAAACTTTTTTGCAAGAAATCTGTTGACTTTGAATCATATAAACAATTTAAAAATCCTATTGTTTATTATTTTTAGGAAGTTGTTTAACAATAATGGAAAAGAATAAAAGTTACTTACTGAAACATAACGTATCCTAGGGTATCATAATTGAAAAAAAATTTCAATAATAAAAAAAAGTTAGTTTAAACATTGGTTTTACCCGCTCCACGTCCACTCCTTCACGCCACGCCGTGCAGCATATAAATTTGAAAATTGAGCCATTATTATAAATCAAACTATAAGTCGTATCAAAAAAGTGAAGATACCCCTATATCCATCTCGACAATATCTCCAGGCGTTACTCTTTTATTTTTCGAAAAAGCCATTTTTTAAACAATTATATTGTTTATAATTTTTAGGAATTTATTTAACAATAATGGAAAAAATAAAAGTTAATTACTGAAAAAAACGTACCATCAGGTATCATCATTAATAACAAAATTTCAATCCTGAAAAAAGTTAGTTTAATCATTATTTTTACCCCCTCCACGTTCACTCCTTCATGCTACGCCATGCAGCATATAGATTTAAATATTGAGACTTCATTATAAATAAAACTATAAGTCGTATCAAAAAAGTGAACATGCCCTATATTCATCTCGACAATATCTCCAATAATAAAATAATAATAGTTAATAAAATAATAAAACAATATTCATGGAAAAAAGTCATTTTTTAAAAATTATATTGTTTATAATTTTTGGGAATTTTTTTAAAGAATAATGTTAATGACGAATAAAAACGTACCGTAAGGTATCATCATTAGAAAAAAATTGAAATAATGAAAAAAAGTTAGTTTAAACCTTGCTTTTACTCGCTCCATGTTCACTCCTTCACGCTACGCCATGCAGCATATAGATTTAAAAATTGAGCCTTCATTATAAATGAAACTATAAGTCCTATCGAAAAAGTGAATTAACAACACCTGGAAATATAGCCGAGATGAATATAGGAGTATCTTCACTTTTTCGATAGGACTAATAGTTTTATTCATAATAAAGACTCAATTTTCAAATCTATATGATGCATGGCGTAGCGTGAAGGAATGAACGTGGAGGGGGTAAAAACAATAGATAATTGATTAATTATTGATAAGTGAATGTTCTGGCAGCTTGAATAATTATTTACCCTTGTATTAGTATATTTTTTGCTGATATTTTTGTCGCTAAACTGGAAAAATCTGGAAAAATTTTTATAACGATGTAATTTCTTAAATCATTTTTTTTATTGCACAAATGAAGAAAATGTTTAGAGATATGGTAGTGAGGAATGCCCTATATTCTTAAAATTTCTTTACTACTATCACTTTTGTTTATAATAAAGGCACAATGTTTAATGGCAATGCAATTGTTTAAAAAATGACTTCTTTGAAAAAATGAATGAAAAAACTAGAGACACGGCTGAGACGAATCTAGGGCTGTTTTTAGTTTTTTGCTAGAACTATTGCTCTCTTTTTAATTCTAGGTATAAATTTCGAATCTACGAGTATATGCATAGCTAACTTCCGTGTCGTACATATTTATATGCTCATTTTTATCTTGATGATTCCAGCAGCCCTGTGATTTACCTGTATCACAGTAAATCCCCTAACCAGATAACAAATCATCAGAGAAAATCTTCAGTTGAAAATTATTCTCTCTTATAGGATTGACTATTTTTCGTTAAAACATCTTGGTTCAAAATGAACTTACTTTGTAGAAAATTCCAAAATTTTTGTTCGAAAGTCATTTTTTGCTCAAAGATTTTTAAGGCGTTAAAAGAAAGAACAGGTTCGTTAGCCAACTTTTGGTGATCGATCCCCCTCCAATTTGCTGGTCTTCAAAAAAATGGAAAAAGAAGTACTTTTTACTAACTTTTTGTAAATTAACGTTCTGTCACCTCTTCACAAATGTTTAGGGAATGATTCTCACAACAAATATTTTTATTTTAACACCTCCGCTCAAACTCCTTATTCTGTTTTTGGAAAATGCCCCAAAAAATGCAGAAGAACAGTTTTGTCCTTTACAAAATAACTCATTTTTAAAAAGTTGAAAAATTTAAAAAAATAGTTTTTTTGAAATTGATCGTTACGGGTATATCGTGCAACTTGAGTCCATACATGAAAAAAAGTAGACAAAATTCCTGAAAAGCCTAAAAAAACTATATCCTAATACTGATAGTTTAGCAGACATGGCCTGTAAAAGGGATTTTTCAGTGAAATTTTTTTTGAAAATTTTAGTTTTCGTGAAATTGCTACTTCTCTATAAATTCTGTATGAAATTCGATTCATAATAAATGGAAGCAGGTTAATTTATCTACAAAACCAAAAAAAAACGTTGCTCTAGCCTTCGATGATTGAGCTTCTTTAAGGGGTTAGGGTCAGTCGCAAGGCAAAGAAAAAAACGATTTTTTAGTTTTTTTTTAAAAACAGGTTTCATCACTCATTGACAAATGTTCTACAAGTTGAACAATACACATTACGAGAAGTTACAGCAATTTTTCATGATGAAAATATCGGTAAACAAGCAAGTTATAGTTAATCTGCCAGAGGCACAAAAAAAGTGTTTTGCGGTGTGCATCGTAACTTGAAAAATTTTGTCTTTATACATCCGCCATTTTCTTGAGAATTACAATTTTGACCTAATTCGTCGTTCAAGTACAAGGCGATATCGTTTTTTAACTTTATTAATATATGATCGAGTTTCGTTGTCAAATTCTAATTAGGAAGAATTAATTGTCGCGTGCAGGAGAAGGGGTAATAATTTACCTTTTAGAAAAGAAAGAGGAAAACTTAGTTGGCGATAAACTGCCATCTAATATGTAAGTGTCAGCAACAACTAGACTTTTTTTGTTGCTGAAATGAATAAATTGACGTGAAAATTTGAAAAAAATCTGAGTGCAATAATGAATTATGAAGGACACAATTAATGGGCACCAGAAATAAATAATCAATAAATAGCGTCAATTTAATTAGGAATAGTTAGTTTTGTCCTAAAATGGCCTTGAGCAACATTTAAATGTCATTGTAAAAATCTGGAAAAAATCTAAGCACGATATTAAATTGCGAAAAACATCATTTATACGCGCCAGAAATAAATAATTGATAAATAGCGTCAACTCAATCAAAAATATCCATTTTGACCCCAAAATGGGATTGAGCAACCTTTGAATATTTTTTTTAAATTCTGAAAAATATCAAACGTCATTTTCTCGGCAAAGGAAACAATTTGCAGAGGTGCCAAGTTAAATTAAAAAGAAGCCGAAAAAATCACTCTCATAAACACATTATAATATATTTATAATAAGGTGACAGAACTTAAAAAAATAAAGCTCGTTGCAGTCAATGAGAAGGTCATATTGTGAAATTTTAAACATAACATAGCCTGTCTCCAATATAAAAACATTACCTTCTGATGTTTTAAACAAAATTTACTTCTGTTTTTGAGTTACCAAATTTTTCCGTAGTTGATTTTTATAATTTTCCACCGAAAAATGCAATTATTTAGTAAACTTTGTGACAAATATTAGCCTTGAATGTGGGTAAACTAGAGTGTCTAAAAAATTTAATATCGTGGGTTCCGTCTTCATCATCTGTAAACATGATCAGATGAAAAATTAAATTAAAGAACAAAGTTTCAATTTTCAAATAATCATATGGTTAACCTACATTCACGTTAATAAATTTAACACTTTATTATTATATAACTTTTAGCATTACAAAGAACTCAAACAAATTCCTGAATATAGTAAACACGTGTACAATGTATACAATGTATGGGGAATTTAATTTCTTTTAATTATTAAAAGTCGTTTTTTTGCATACATTTATCTCGGAAAAATATTTTGCAGCATATTAAATATCCAATAAATTAATATGTACTAATGAAAAGTGAAGACAATATTATTTTGATGAATAAATACGAATACACTTTTCACAGAGTACCAATAATAATGCTACAGAGTGAACATTAAATTTATAGCATTGACATATGTAAATATTGTAAACTGTGAAAATGGTAAATTTCAATGTAATTTTATTTTTATTGGCATATATAATGATTATTGAAAATTGAAATTAACGCTTAATTGAACTGAATTATACAAATTCATATATTTCTTTTGGGCTAGAAAATAAATTATTTTGTTACGTTATAAATATTTTGAAATAATTTTCAATTTTATCTTAAAATCAGTTTTTCAAAATAAAACATCATTTCAATTTTTTCAGGAATCTTTGAAGAAAAACTTTCTTATTCTCTTGCAATCTTTCAAAATTCTTAAAAACATTCTGTTTTCAAAATATTTCAAAATCTACATTTTGTTTTTACATGTCTTGAAATCGTTTCTAATTTTAAATTATTCTTGAAATTTTTTCCAAAATTTCAAATATCTTTCAAACTGATTCGAACTTTTCATTAAATTAAAAAAAATTGCTTTAAGATCTTCCAGATTCTTTTTCGGAAATTTTGGAAATCTTCTGGAATGTTTTGAAATCTTGTTCAATTTTATTAAAAAATTAATTTATCAAAATAGAAAATCATTTCAATTTTTCCAGGAATCTTAAAATAACTTGCATATTCTCTTGAAACCTTCCAAATTCTTAAAACCCTACTTTTTTCGAAATTTTAATATTCTACGTTTCTTTTTAAATTTTTTGAAATCATTTTAAATTTCTTGAAACTTTTTCTTAATCATTTTTGAACCTTTCCAAAGCTTCTCTATATTTTTTGAATGAACTCGATTTTTTTTTAATTTGGTAATCACGCAAAAAATCTTCTACTTTCGTTTTCGAAATTTTAGGAAATCATTTCAAATCCTGCAAAATGAAAACAATTGCCCAACAATCCTCCTGATTCTTGAACATAATTTTGAATATCTTTTGGAATATTCTGTTAGAATAAATTTTCAAAATGAAAAAAAAAACATTTTAATTTTCCTATGAATCTATAGGAGATTTTTTCTTCGAAATCTTCAAGAATCGATTTTGTTTTATATTTTATGAAATCTCTGCAAACCTCGAAATTTCCATAACTAACACGAATTTTTTCTAAAATTTTGTAATCTTGCAAAATTGAAAAATTTGGTTGAAAATTTTCTACATTATTTTTAGAAATGTTAGAAAACCATTTTATATCCTGCAAAATTAAAACATTTTACCAAAAAATCTTCCAGATTATTGTTCGTCACTTTCCAAAATCCTATGAAATCTTTTTAAATGTTCTTTTAAAATTAATTCACCAAATAAAACTTGAGTTAAATCTTCCCAGGAATTTTAAGAAGATCTTTTTATCCTCTTCGAACCATTCGAAAGTCTAAACACCCTTTCTTTCTGATAGCCTTAAAGCATTTTACGCAAATTCAGCTCTCAATTGCGCAATATTATTCTGTCACGTCATCAGGACCCTCCGAGAACTTTCTAGAAGCTTAGAACGGACACGAATCATAGTAGATAGACAAGGGCGTTTCTAGATCAAGATCCCTACCTTACTGACATTGAGAAGGTTCTATAGCTATAGTTATTCATGTTCGTGCTAAGCTTCTACAACATTCTAGAAGGGTCCTGAAGACGTCAATACTAATTTAGTGCAATTGCGAGAGCCGAATTTGCGTAAACAGCTTCCAGATTATTTATTATCTCAATAGATCATTTAGCGTTAAATTAAGCGTAGATGCTTAATTAAGATAATAAATAACCTTGAAGTTGTTTACGCAAATTCAGCTCTCAATTGCGCAGTATTATTCTGTGACGTCGTCAGGACCCTCCGAGAACGTTCTAGAAGCTTAGGGCGGAAACGAATCACTACAGCTATATTATTGTATCGATGTCGGTTAGGTAGGAATCTTGACACAGAAACGCCCTTGTCTATCTACTCATCTGCACAAAAGTGTAGAATATGTACACAAATTCTAGAATTTGGGACGGTCTGACTCCTCAGATCCTGATAAAAAAACGCATCTGCGCAGGCGTGTTTTTTTATGAGGTTCTCTGTCAGTCTACAGGCCAAGTTTCTGATATCGAATAGCACATGTACATATTATTTTTCTTCACCAGGATTCGAGGGTAATATTGAAAAGCCGATACTTGTAAAAAAGCACATTTATGTTTTTTATTTATAAAGCAAAATTAATTATAGTGTAATAATAATATAATAAGTATTAATTTTCATAAATGATTATAGAAACATAAATAATATATTATCAATCTTTTAGATACAATCGTAAATGTTTGGTGATATAAAAAAACTGTTATTTTGTAAAATGACTCCTAAGCTTTTCATTTCAAAATTCTGCGTATTATCGTAAAAATACGAAAAGTAAATTTTTTAATTGTTTTTTTTTAATGCTATTCATTCAATTAAGATTTTGAAGAATTTCGAATGAAAATTTATGCGTTAGGTCTCAGTATATTTAAATTGCATAAAATTAAAAAATATTATTCTGACAACGATTAAACAATAACAATTAATTTTTAAACCAGAAGATTACCAAATTAATTACTTTTTTATTCATCCATGATACATTTTGCATTAAAAAAACTTGACAATTAATTATAATTCAATTTTACTAGAAAAAAAAGACCCACGCTGCGCGCGCGATTATTGTTTTTTTAGTCTCACGCAGTTTTTAAAATAAATTTTCCAATTCATAATAATACAAAATTGTTGTACTTCATAGTATTTGTTATCTTAAAAAATATAAAAAAAAGCATAGAACATATTTTTAATAATTGACGAAAGTTAATATCAATTGCAAAGCTTCTTTGAAACACAATTTTTTTAATTAAAAATGTCCATTTCAGACAAAATACTAATATAATTAAAAATTATTAAAAGATTTTACGTGTGGTTCACACTATAACAATTTTTGTTTGAAAATACCAATTTTCGATGTTAAACGCTAACGATACCTAAAATTGTTCAAAAATTATTAAACTTCTTTGCAAATATAATAATTTTGTAATACAAATTTCAATTTTCGACAAAGAACACTAATACAATCCGAAATACTTCAAGTTTGTACATTTGATTATTTTAAACAAATATTATCAATCTAATGATTTTTTGTTTAAAAATACAAATATTAGGTGAAGCAATCAAACGTAAACCCGAAATAGCTTTCACATTTAAATTTAATTTTATTATAATGAATCATCGTGAAAACATTAAATCTATTGTTAAACAACTCTACAGGGAGAGTTTCCTCACTAAAACTAACACTTTTAGTAACCTCAGGTCTTCACAAGCTTAGCTGCTAACATCTTCAGCTTTCTTAAAACAGTGTGAGGACAATAACATCGTCCCAAAATTATTACAGTTGATAAACCATTTAGAAATATCTAAATCCAACTCAATTCTGAATAACACAAGTTTGCTTCTCTTGAAAGAAAGAATAGAACATACTAAATTTGTCTTGCACACTATCTCCAAAAAACTATTCAAACTTCACCTTTTTCTATCAAACAATCTTAGATTTGGCATGTGGTCTACATTGGACGGCATATCATTCTGCCAATCATAACGGATTACAGATCTTTCTACTTAAAACAAACAAACAAAAATTGACAAATCACTTTCAGTAAGGCACGCACCATTAACTCACACAGTAAAAGACATGTCTAACCATTTTCTCAGCAATTAAATGATTTCAGCCTTATCGAGAGGACATAATTTTGCAGTAGCTCTCTTCAAAATCCTGAAAGGAAGAAATCATCAGTAATTTGGAATCCACAATATATACTCTTCCACCCAAAAAAGCGAATGACATACATTATACGACGGCCAACATCTTACGCCAAGCTCAACCTCCCTCCTCAAACTGAAAAAAAGCAGCAAATAAAGAACTCAACCAGAATAAAGACATCCTAATATCAGCCACAGACAAAGGCAACACAAGGGTAATAATGAATAAGAAAGACTATAGCAACAAAATCATAGACCTTCTAACTGACAATACATATGAAAAACTTAAAAAATACCATACAAAAACAATATTCAGCAAAACTAAAACACTCCTAAAAGACTCTAAGCTTGACGTCCAAACAATATCTGAATTAATCCCTACTAATCTTCCCTATCCGAGACTTCACGGACTCCCAAAAATCCACAAAAATAACATTCCACTCAGACCGATCGTCAGCGCAATAAACTCATCAACTTACAATCAAGCACGCTTTCCCACCAAGGAACTGAATCCTTTCACAGGAAACTCTATCACGCACGTCCAAAACTCGTTTGTCTCCATCAGAAAGATACAAGAGATCCACATTTAACCCCAAGACATCTTAGAGAGTTTCGACGTAGAATATCTCTTCACGAAAGTACCAATCTCTGATACAATCGATTTTATTAAAATCTTTGCAAACTTTCCCTCCGATTTCATACCTTCGATAGAACACTGTCTCAATAATGCTTACTTCTCTTTCAATAACCAATTCTACCAACAAACTTCAGGAGCAGCAAAGGGATCTCTAATCTCACCTGTAATAGACAACATTTCTATGGAAAATGTAGAAACTAAAATCTTTAACAAATCCAAGCTCAAACCGTAATTTTGGTGCGGTTACGTCGACAACACTTCTATCATCTGGAGACATGGACTAGATGATCTACACAAGTTCTTCGATTTCATCAATCAATTACACCCTAATACCAAGTTCACCATGGAAATGGAACAAAACGGAAAATTGCCCTTCTTGGATGTACTGGTTCACAAAAGATTTGATAACACAGTAGGACATGTAGTTTACAGAAAACCCATCCATACAAACATATACCTACATGCAACTTCCCATCACCACCCATCTCAAAAGCAATCGGTCATCAATTTCCTTGTATACAGAGCTGTCTCCATAACAGATGAAGATAACTTAGTGCGATTAAAGAGTTAGAAATAGAGGAGAGGAGTGGCATTAAGGAGTTAGAAGTAGAGGAGGGAAGTGGGATTAACGAGTTTGAAATAGAGGAGGGGAGTGAGATTAAGGAGTTAGAAATAGAGGAGGGAAGTGGGATTAAAGAGTTTGAAATAGAAGAGGGGAGTGGGATTAAGAAGTTAGAAGTAGAGGAGGGGAGTGGTATTAAGGAGTTAGGAATAGAGGAGGGGAGTAGCATTAAGGAGTTAGAAGTAGAGGAGGGAAGTAGGATTAAAGAGTTAGAAGTAGAGGAGGGCAGTAGGATTAAAGAGTTTGAAATAGAGGAGGGGAGACGAATTGAGGAGTTGAATGTAGTGGAGGGGAGGGATGAAGGAGGGGCTATAAAACAGGATAGGATAGGAAATAATATAATAGGATAGAAAGGAGTAGGGTGGGAGTGGGAGTGAGATGGTAAGGGTTTAGGGAGGGAAGTGGCACAAAGAAGTTAGAGGTAGAGGAGGGAAGTGAGATGAAGGGGTTAGAAGTAGAGAAGGGGAGTGGGATTAAGGAGTTAGAAGTAGAGGAGGGAAGTGGCATTAAGGAGTTAGAAGTAGAGGAGGGAAGTGGGATTAAAGAGTTAGAAATAAAGGAGGGAAGTGGGACTAAGAAGTTAGAAGTAGAGGAGGGATGTGGGATGAAGGATTAAAAGTATAGGAGGGGAGTGGAATTAATGAGTTAGAAATAGAGGAGGGGAGTGGCATTAAGGAGTTAGAAGTAGAGGAGGGAAGTGGGATTAAAGAGTTTGAAATATAGAAGGGGAGTGGGATTGAGGAGTTAGAAGTAGAGGAGGGAGTAGTAAAAAAGTGTTTGAAATAGAAGAGGGGAGTGGGAAAAAAGAGTTTGAAATAGAGGAGGGGAGTGGGACAAAGAAGTTAGAAGTAGAGGAGGGAAGTGGGATAAAGGAGTTAGAAGTAGAGGAGGGGAGTGGGATTAAGGAGTTAGAAATAGAGGAGGTGAGTAGCATTAGGGAGTTAGAAGTAGAGGAGGGAAGTGGAAAAAAGAATTTGAAATATAGGAGGGGAGTGGGTTTAAGGAGTTAGAAGTATAGGAGGGGAGTGGGAGAAAAGAGTTTGAAATAGAGGAGGCGAGTGTGGAAAAAGAGTTTTAAATAGAGGAGGGGAGTGGGAGAAAGAAGTTAGAAGTAGAGGAGGGAAGTGGGATGAAGGAGTTAGAAGTAGAGGAGGGGAGTGGGAGTAAGGAGTTAGAAATAGAGGAGGGGAGTGAAATTACGGAGTTAGAAGTAGAGGAGGGAAGAGGGATTAAAGAGTTTGAAATAGAGGAGAGGAGTGGGATTAAGGACTTTGAAATAGAGGAGGGGAGTGGGATTGAGAAGTTAGAAGTAGAGGAGGGGAGTGGTATTAAGGAGTTAGGAATAGAGGAGGGGAGTGGCATTAAGGAGTTAGAAGTAGAGGAGGGAAGAAGGATTAAAGAGTTTGAAATAGAGGAGGGGAGTCGAATTGAGGAGTTGAATGTAGTGGAGGGGAGGGATGAAGGAGGGGCTATAAAACAGGATAGGATAGGAAATAATAGAATAGGATAGAAAGGAGTAGGGTGGGAGTGGAAGTGAGATGGTAAGGGTTTACCGAGGGGAGTGGGATAAAGAAGTTAGAAGTAGAGGAGGGAAGTGAGATGAAGGGGTTAGAAGTAGAGGAGGGGAGTGGGATTAAGGAGTTAGAAATAGAGGAGGGAAGTGGCATCAAGGAGTTAGAAGTAGAGGAGGGAGGTGTACAAGTGTATCACTACAAAATACAAGTACTCGAATTACTCCGATTTAATAGAATTACTCAGTTGTGAAAGTGGATTGCACTGGATTACAAGTGGATTACTATGTAATAGTAGGATTACAAATTAATTATTTTAATAATTATAATAAATTAGTATACTTACTATGAATTAAAAATTAATTAGTTGAATTACCTAAATTACTTTAAATTACAAGGATTACAAGTCGACTACGCTGGGTTTTGATGGATTATCCTGGATTACAAGTAGATTACTTGAATTGATTGAATAACTATCAATCATTCTGATTAGAAGTGGATTGCCCGAGATTACAAGTGGATTACTCCCAATTAGAATTGTATTACTCTAGAATAGAGTTGGATTATTTTAACTGAACGTGGATTACTTTAGATTAGTTCGGATTACAAGTGGATTTCTCTGGATTACAAGTGAATTACTGTGGGTTACAGGCGGATTACTACGGGATACTTGGATTACTCCGAATTATTATAACTGCCTCGGATTACAGTGGATTAAAAGTGGATCACTACGGGATATTTGAATTACTCCTAGTAACTATAATTATTCCAGATTACAAGTTGATTTATCTGGATTACAAGTGGATTACTATGGGATATTTGGAGAAACCCGAATGATTATAATTGCTTCGAATTACACTGGATTACAAGTGCATTATTTTGTATTAAAACTGTATTAGGCTGGATATAATGTACATTATTCATCTGGATGACAAGTGGATTGCTTCTTTGTACAATAGGATTACCCTGGATTACAAGTGGATTACTACGGTATATTTGAATTAGTCCGAATCATTGTAATTGCTCTCGATTACAAGTGAATTACCCAGATTACAAGTGGATTACTCTTCACTGCTTCTGAATTACAAGTGGATTAATCTGGGAAAATGTGGATTGAACTGGATTAAAATTGGACTTCGGATTACAAATGGATTACTTCGTATGACAAGATGATTATGCTGGATTACAAGTGGATTACTCTAGATAACAAATGGATTACTACGAGATACTTGGATTACTCTAAATTATTATAATTACTTCGGATTGCTGGTGGATTACTCTGCATGAAAAAAGGATTACTGTAAATTAAAAGTGTATTAAACTGGTTCAAAAGTGGGATAAACTGGATAACACTTGGATGACTCTGGATTACAAGTGCATTACTACAAGATACTTGGATTACTCCAAATTATTATAATTATCGCGGATTACAAGTATATTACTCCGTCTGCCAAGATGAATGAACTGGATTACATGTGGATTACTCTGGATAATAAATGGATTACCTCGGGATACTTGGATTACTCCGAATTATTATAATACCACCGATTGCTAGTGGATTACTCTGTATGAAAAGTGTATTACTCTTTCTGCTAAGTGGATTACTCTGAATGACAAGGGTATTAATTTGGATTAAAAGTGGATTGAAATGGATTACAAGTGGATGACTCTGGATTACAAATGGATTACTGAGATATACTTGGATTACTCCGAATTATTATAATGACTCCGGATTGCTAATGGTTTACTCTGGATTACAAATATATTAATCCGGAAAAATGTGGATTACACTAGATTACAAGTGGATTACTCTGGATTACAAGTGAATAACTACGAGATACTTGGATAGCTCGGAATTATTATAATTACTCTGGTTTACAAGTGAATTAATTCGTATGACAAGATTATTATTCTGGATTACAAGTGGATTACTCAAGATAACAAATGGATTTATATATATATATATATCATATATATATGTTATTAATAATAATAATATTAATGTAATATTAATTTACCGGAAAAGGCCTTCACTACATTAATATGGTTATGCATAATATTTGAAGAAACGGTCTTTTATAGTGAAACTTTATTCACTAACATAATTCAAAATTGATGCAAAAACGGAAAAGATTCCTTGATTCGAGGCAAATCGATTGACCTATAATATTAATACATTTTATTGAAGAGTAAGGAAGCTATGGTAATGCATAATATTTGAAAACACGGTTTTTCATAGTAAATCTTTTTTCACTAACATAATTCAAAGTTGATACAAGAATAGAAAAGATTCATTGGTTCGAGACGAATTGATTGATCTATTATATTAATCCATTTTATTGAGGAGTAAGAAAGTTATTGTCATTTATGTTATATTAAAACTCTATTTTTATGGTAAAAATTTTCTCATTCTCATAATTTAAATTTGATGTTAGAATAGGATGATGTTATAGTCATTTTTATTATAATATAAAGCTATTTTTATAGTAAAAATTTCCTGATTCTCGTAATATAAAGTTGATATGACAATAGAAAAGATCTGTTGATTCGAGACGGATCGATTGACCTATAATATTGATATGTTTTATTGAAGAGTAAGGAAGCTATGGTAATGCATAATATTTGAAAATACGGTTCTTCACAGTAAATCTTTTTTCACTAACATAATTCAAAGTTGATACAAGAACATAACAGATTCCTTGGTTCGAGGCGAATCGATTGACCTATAATAATATTTTTTATTGAAGAGTAAGGAAGTTTTGGTCATTTATATTATATTAAAAATCTATTTTTGTAGTTAAAAATGTTCTCATTCTCATAATTTAAAGTTGATGTGAGAATAGAAAAGATGTGTTAATTCGAGACGAATCGAATGACTTATAATATTGATACATTTTATTGAACTGTAAGGAAGCTATGGCAATGCATAATAATTGGAAAAACGGTTTTTTACAGTAAAATGTGTTTTATTCTCATAATTTAAAGTTGATGAGACAATAGAAAAAATGTGTTGATTTGAGAAGAATTGATTGACCTATAATATTGATGTTTCATTGAAGAGTAATGAAGCTATGGTAATGCATATTATTTGAAAATACGGTTTTTCATAGTAGATCTTTTTTCACTGACATAATTCAAAGTTGATGCAAGAATAAAAAAAGATTCATTGGTTCGAGACGAATTGATTGACCTATTGTATGAATCCAGTTTATGGAAGAGTGAAGAATTTATGGTCATTATTGTTATATCAAAACTCTATTTTTATAGTAAAAATTTTCTGATTCTCATAATTTAAAGTTGATGTGTGAATTAAAAATATGTGTTGATTCAAGATGAATTGATTGACTTATAATATTGACACATTTTATTGAACAGTAAGTAAGCTATGGCTATGCATAATATTTGAAAAAAATGGGTTTTTATAGTCAAATTTGTTTTATTAACATAATTTAAAGTTGATACAAGAATACAAAAGATTCATTGGTTCAAAACGAATCGATGGACCGATAATATCAATACATTTTATAAAAGAGTAGGAGAGTTATGGTCATTTATATATTTTGAAAATCGCGTTTTTATAGTAAAACCTTTTCATTAACGTAATTCAAAGTTGATAGAAGAACATAAAAGAGTCCTTGCTTCGAGACGAATCGATTGACCTTAAATATTGATATATTTTATTGAAGAGTAAGGAAGCTATGGTAATGCATAATATTTGCCCGCATCTGCGTACACCGAAAGCAGGCTTTGGCAAACATGCAAGAAAGCCTTCTTTTTTCAAGAAGGTGTTGCAAAAAAAATTCTTCTCCACGAAATAGGGATTGGGTATGATAGCAAAAGGATTACCCACGAATATGTACTTGAAACTTGGCCTAGGGTTTCCTTTTAGACCCTTTTTGAATACACGAAATGAACTTTTGGCGCAGATAAATACAGATTAAGTTATTATTAATTTTGACTTGAAAAGCAAATTATTTTCTTTTCAAAATCTTGAAAAATATTGTTTTTGGAAAAAAACGTTGTCCACAAAATTTGTGGATTTTGTCGAAATACATATTTTTCATATTCATACTTTTTTTTTAAAATCAATATTTTTCGAGAAAAATTACAAAAATTACTTTTCAGATTTTTGGAAGAGGGGCATTGGAAATGGTGTCGGCATGAGTGGTGGGATATGGTTTGGGCCATTTAAATGCCCAAGATTTGGACGCGCTTTTTTTTCGCTTTTTGAAAAGGAGGTCGTCGTGAGTGGATGTGAACCACACCAGCTCCACCCACTCACACCGAACCCCTTTTTCCAACGGCCGACCCCTTTTCCGAAGCCCCCTTTTCAACTCAAAATCTGAAAAACTCATTTTTATCATTTTTCTCGAAAAATATAAAGTTATATCCAAAGGGAACCCATAGGTCAAGTATCAAGTCAATATTCTTGGGTGACCTTTTTGGAAGTATATCCGTAGGTCAGTTTAATTGATTGGAATATGCAAGAAAAATTTGTTCCTTAAACTTTGATAAAAATGATAAATATAATATTTCAAACAATTACAACAAATTTTATCTAGATATGGAAGGAAATTAACACGAGCGATAAGAATAACTCATTATGAGCATTATAGAGCATTTTAGTACCAGATTCTGTCTTGTTTAGTTTGCTAACTTCAGATTGATAAATAATCCCAGATAGCGAAATAAATTGATTCAGAGGGTGCATTGTTTGCATTGTTCCAAACTTCACTCTTTCAAAAACAAAAAATAGATCAAAAGACTGGGGATCGGAACGTTTTAGGTTGGACCAGTCCGGGTGCAGACTAGACGCTTATAATTCTCAAGGGTGTGGATCTAGACCCGAACTCTTTAGGTTCTTAACAGTCCGGACCCGGATCCTTGAGCTATATGGCTGCACAGTAAGGTCAGGTAGTACTTAGTGCCAAATTTTGGCGCTTATGCCCTTTTGGTCTGACAAATGTTGGCGTTTATGCCCTGCTGCTATGCTAAATGTTTGCACTTATGACTTTTTGCTAGTGATACCGCTTGTCAAGCAAGGGGTTGTCAAGAAGATAGAGGAGTACAGAGGAATCACTCTCATGCCAGTGGGTTATAAAATATACGAAGAAATTCTAAGAAAAAGGTTAGAGGGTCAGATAGAAGAGAAACAAAGTATCCCACACAGTCAGACGGGATGTAGAAAAGGAATGGGGACAATATATAACATGTATGTCCTCAACTATTTGTTTAACAGAAATTGAGGAAGAAAGAGAAGGAAATTAGTCGCATTGTTCGTAGATAGGCGGAGAGTTTAAAGGAAATTTTTACTGAAACCAGGATTAGGGTGAAGATTGGCGGGAGAAAAGGGAAGTTTTATGGACAGGAAGAGGTCCAGGCAAGGGTGCCCCTTGAGTCCGGTACTCTTCAATATGCTGCTGGCAGACGTAGAGGAGAAGCTAAAGGAGAAAGGGAAAGGGGAAACGATTTTCGGTAATATCGTACGTTTTACAGCAATGCTCGGCCAGTTTAACGTTAAGCTAGCGCAAACACTTTTTTTTTTTTAAATAATAGAGCCCTAAATTTGGGAATAGGGGCCCAAATTAGCCCTAAATGAGCCCTAATTATGAAATAGGTTACATCTCTATACCTCAATTGTGTTGTGCCAGCTTTACATACCTCAAATTCTTGATCATTCAAACAAATAGAAGAATTTTTTATTTAAAAAAGAAACTAATTTTCGAAAAAACGGTTGAATTTTCATCCAAATTCATGAATTTATAATTAATTAATTAATTCTTTAATTAATTAGCTGATTAATTTTTCAAGAAAATAGTGGAATTTTTAACCAAAACAAAATTAATTATCAACCAGAAAGTTGCATTTACAACCAAATTGTTGAACACTTAAGCAAAAGGAACTAATTTTTAACAAAATATTTGAATTTGTAACCAAATAGTTGAATTTTCAACTAAAAACTATCATTTTTCAACCAAAAATGGGATAGTTAAGTTTTCAGTTAATAACAGTAGTTTCTAAAAAAAAAAAAGAATTTTCAACAAAATAGTTCAATATTCAACCAACAGTGAAATAGTTAAATTTGTAGTTCAGAGAATTGGTTTTCGTCGAAAAAAAAAAAAATTTAACGAAATAGTTAAATCTTCAAGCAATAAAAGGATTTTTTTAACAAAGCAGTTCAACTTTCAATCAAGTATTTGACTTTTCAATGAAGAGGATTCATTATCTACAAAAAAAGACGAATTTTGAACAAAATACATGAATTTTCAACCTAATAGTTAAATTTTCAACTAAAAACGATAAATTTTCAACCAAAAATGGGATACTTAAGTTTTCTGTTGATAAAAGTAGTTAAAAAAATTTTTTCAACAAAATAGTTAAATATTCAACCAATAACATGGATTTTTAACGAAGTAGTTGAATTTTCAACAAAGTGGTTACATTTTCGACCATAAAAGGTATTTTTAAGCAGATAATTGAATTTTCAACTGAAGAATATAAATTTCCAACCAAATAGTTGAATCTTCAAGCCAAAAAGACAAATTTTTTGAAGACAGTTGAGTTTTAAGTCATGATAGATCAGTTTTTAATCAAGAACTTTTCTACCAAAAAAGATTAATTTCAATTCAAAAGGGTGCATTTTTTATTTAAAAAAAACAAACTAATTTCTGAAAAAATTGATTGAATTTTCATCCAAAACAGATAAGATTTTAACAAAAAGTTTAATTTTCAACAAAATAGTGGAATTTTTAACAAAAAACAATTAATTATCAACTAAAAAGTTGCATTTGCAACCAAATTGTTGAACGTTTAAGCAACAGGAACTAATTTTTAACACAATATTTGAATTTTTAATCAAATAGTTGAATTTTCAACTAAAATCTATTATTTTTCAACAAAAAATGGGATAGTGAAGTTGTCAGTTAATAAAAGCAGTTTAAAACAAAAAAAATAATTTCCAAAAAAATAGTTCAATATTCAACCAACAGTGGAATTGTTAAATATGCAGTTCAAAAAATTAGTTTTCGTCCAAAAAATCGAATTTTCAACCGACAAATATAAATTTCCAATCAAATATTTGAATTTTCGAATACAAAATTTTTTCGGGTAAATCTTGAAACAACAAAAAGAATTCTTAACACAATTGTTTAACTTTCAATCAAATAGTTGAATTTTCAATCAAGAAGATTAACTTTCTACCAGAAAATACGAATTTTGAACAAAATACATGAATTTTCAACCTAATAGTAAGGGCAACACACATTTTAAATTTATGTAAACATTACAAAAGATATTCAAGATTGTACTAAACCAAATTTGAAATAAATTTCTTATTTAAACAACATTCTTACACTGCGTCCCTGATAAACATTTTTGTGAAACTGTCTTTTCCAGAATAAAAATTAACCACTGATGAGGGCCGCCATTTTGCGCTGAAACGTTTGGTTCAATTAAAAATTGACTGAATTATTTATTCTGACCCTAAAGCCAAAATTAAAATCCAACATTATAAAAAATTATACAAAATAATAATAATAATATGGGAGACCATCTTACTATTTGTTAAAAGTTTTTGAACACTTAAATTCCAGCTGAAATGAAATTCTTAGAATTGAGAACAAGAAAATAATTATTATCAGTTTATTTTTAAATTCATATAAATATAATTTTTATAAGATTCTTGAGAAAATTAATGAAGATTTTTGAATATTTCAGATGCGTCAAAAAAGTATGTGGAAGATTTTACAGAAATTTTATTTTATTTTATAGGATTTTAAAAAGTATTAGTAAAAATTCGAGTCTTTTTAAAAGATGTTTAGGACTTTTAGGAAGAAATCAAGAAATATTTGATTTTTCGGAAATGTTTTCAAGTTTTTAAACATTTCTAATCTATTTAAAACGTTTTAAATTCCTAAAGATATTTTTAACTGTATCCAATTTTTCTTGAAATTTGGAAAAATCATTCAAAATGTAACAAACTTGCCTTATAATCTCCTAATTCTTCTAAATATTTTTTGCATTTACTCGATTAAAAAAAAAAAAATTATCCTACCAAATTGAAACATTTTGCTTTAAAATCTTCTACTCACTTTCGAAATTTTAACAAATCGTTTGAAATGTTTAAAAACCTTTTTTAATTTTCTTTTAAAATTAATTTTTTGAAATAAAAAATCATTAAAATTTTTCCTAGGAACCTAAAAATTTTTTTCATTGTGAAACCTTACAACATTCTTAAAAAATGTTTACAAGTTTCAATTATTTTTGAATCGTTTCAAAACTTCTGAATATCTTAAAATTCCTCAAATTATTTCTAAAATTATGTAATTTGGCAAAATTACAAAATTTGACTTTGAAACCTTTTAAACACTATTTCAAAATTTTAGAAAATAATTAAAAATGTTTTGCAATCTTTTTTAATTTTCTCTTAGAATCAATTACAAAACAATTATTTGAATTTTTCCCATGAATCTTAAGAACATTTTATCATTCTCTTGACACCCTGCAAAATTCAATTTTCATTTTTTCAATTTTCAACATTTCTTTAAATCCTGAAAAATTAAAAAAAAATGGTATCAAAGTCTTCCATATTCTTTTTCCACACATTTTGAGATCGTCAAAACCATTTAACGTTTTCCCAGAAATCTTGAATAAAATTTAATCTCCTCAAATCTTTCATAATTATTAAAAAGCTTTTAATTCTTTTCGAATTCTTCAAAATAAGTTTTTGCCCATAATTTAATTTTTCTTATCTCTTTGAAAATGTAAGAAAGTTTACAAATTATAGTGTGGTAGCGAAATGTCAAGAACAGAATTATTTATCATTATCAAACAATCATTTACAATTTAAATTTGCTTTTCTATCAACAATGTTTAGAAACATTTAGACATGTATTTTATGATGAAGTAAAATTATTTATTTAGAAATGTTGATATACAAAGTTGATGCTGCAGTAAATTCATAAATTAAAAATGTTACGTAGTCGTGTCAAAGTACCCCCCCCCCCACCACATAACAAATTATATGTGGATATATTTCAATTATTCAGCGATGTTTTGTCGTACGCTGTTGTTTTTCTGAATTATTTAAACGTACTAATATGATAATGTTTTAATGATTTAGCGATGTTTCTTGATTCACAGATTTACAAATATAGCCGTGAAATGAATATTTGAATTCAATTTTTCAAAATGTCATGTACATGTGTTTTAATTAGTTAGCAATGTATTTTGACACGCTCTTCGTTTTATATAAAAATTTATTCAAACATTCCAGTGTAAATACATGTTTATAGATTTTTATATTGAGAACGGAGAATCGGATCAGAATATCATTTTTTAAATTATAAGTATGAATTTTTTAATGATTTAGCGATGTATAATTGTTGCTTGGATTTAAAAAAATGGTTTTGAAAGTACCCGCAAATGTCATTGTACAAACATTATATTTTTTTTAATATATTAAATTAGATAACGTGCACTTGAAATTTTTAAATGAGATCTCGCCATTTACTATTATTAATAGTAACAGTAAATTCTACGCTACATGGATTCACTAACTACGATCTTTGAGAATATAATTACAGCAAGAATTTCATGGTCAAAAAATGTTAACAAATAAATAGTTATTCGAAAATTGAGTATATAAGAAAAATGAAGACGAAAGTTAGCGCGCGCTTCCGCGCTCACATAATGGTCTAGTGATAATAGAAAATGGTATATCTGTATGTATTAATACAAACTTGAGCGAGCAAAAATTAGTATAAACGTTTAGAAAAAGTCTTCTTTACTGTTTGAAAATTGTGAGTATGAAAAATTCATAATGGTCAATAACAAGTTTTTTAAATAATATCGTCAAAAGTAAATATTTTAAATAACATAAGTTATAAGAAATGTACAAAATTCTAGTATTCTTAAATAAGAATGTGTATTGAAATGAGAGCCGCTAGTAATATCTGCAACCGGGATTTGCGACAATTCTAAAAGACTATACTAAAAACGCCTGAAGGTTTCCGAGTTGTTCTGTCTACAGCCGAGTACGCGAAGATGAAACCAGCAGACCGAATGGACCCGGCTGGTTACCTGCGATTTCCCGCCAAAAGTTTCAATCATATATGTTTGTAGTAGAAAAATGTTTGTAACTAGTGCAGTGTGAATTAAAGATTGAACAAATTTTAATTTGGAAATTATTTAAACTCTCAATCATTTACACATATAGAATAGAAGCTTTTAACACTTTTCAATTGAAACTTTGCAATTAAGTGCAATTAAACTGCAAAACTTAAACTTTTACACTTTTATAAATTAGACAGTTCAAAGATTTCTGGTTAAAAAAATAAATCCACGCTATCGTTCTAAATGCTGTAAATTAAAACGAATCCTCCATTTCAACTCGCATGAATGAAAATGTTAAAAAATGAAACATGTACCTCTTCCAACTCAATAAAAGCGCTCAAAACGAAAAAAGTGCATCTTTCTATTTATAAAAATTTGAAAAAAACAAATTTCCTCCCTTCCAGTACTATGAGAATCATAAAAATAAAAAAATGTCCCTCTTGCAATTTAGACAAAAATCAAAAATACAACATTATTTCCCTAAACACAATAAAAATCTTGAAAAAGAAAAAAATGGCCTCTTTCAATTTAAAAAAAAAATTGCATTTCTTCCAAATCAATGGTATTCATCTCGCGCTTCGCGATCGATATTGTATTCACCTCGCGCTACGCGCTCGGACACATTTACCTGACGCTTGAAGCTCGGTTCCTCTAGGTTTTCGCACTTCTTTAAAAGATTCCAAGGCATTTTCAAGAGATTTAAAAAGTTTCAGGGAATTATAAAAAAGTTTTGAGGACTTGAAAAGTTTTTGATTATTCTAAAAGATTTCTAGGAATTTTCAATTGATTTGAGTAATTTAATTGATTCCAGAGGATTTTAAATATTTTAGAGTATTTTAAAATATTTTAAGGCATTTTTGAAAACTTTAAAAAGTTTTAACTTTCACGTAATTTTAAAATAATTCAAATGAATATTTAAGAAATTTGAGAAGACTCCAAGGCATTTCCAAAAGATGTAAATGATTTTAGGCAATTTCAAAAAATTGTAAAGAGAACTTGTAGAGTATTTTAAAAGATGTCACATAATCAAAGGATTTCAATAATTTGTAAGAATTTCAAAGGATTCGAAATATTTTAGGGTGCTTTTAGAAGTTGCAAGGGATTTTGAAAAGCTTAAAAAAATTCATTAAATATCAAAATATTTTGAAGGATTTTAAATATCTTAGGTCATTTTGAAATATTCTAGGAATTTTTAAATTGATTTCAGTAGTTCAATGTTACTCATAGGATTTGAATTATTTTATAGTATTTTGAAAGATCTAAGGCATTTTCCAGAGCTTTAAAATGTTCCAATTGATTTCCAAACATTTAAAAATATTTAAAAACTTCAAGAGTATTTCAAAAGATTCTAACGAATATTCAATTGGTTTCAGAGGATCTAAAATATTTTAGAGTATTTAAAAAGATTCTAACGCATTTTCAAGAGATTTGAACAAATTTGCATGGGGTATTGTATCAAAGAGTTTCCTAAAATTTCGAAAATATATATCGATTGAATAGGATCTATGTCAGATTTTAGGGAATTTTAAAGGCTTTGAATGATTTTAAGAGAAATAAACAAATTTTTCTGGGAGTTCAAAGAATTTTTTAGAACTTCGGAATGTATGAAACTTTTTCATAGGGTTTGCAAGGCTTCAATATATATTAAAATATTTAAACAAATTTTATGAGGTTTTTGAAGATTTGAATGGTTTTTAAAAGCTCTCAAGGTATTTTAATAAATTTTCCAGGATTCGAGAAAATATTATAAAATTTCATACAATTTCATGGGATTTTGTAATATTTTAATGTACATTAAGGAATTCATTCACAAGTAGTGAGGGATTTTCTAGGTTTTCACAGATTTGTAGAGATTTTCAAATATGTTTTGCAATTAATTTGAATTCATGGAAAATCTATCTTGAATTATTCCTAATTAACTGAAAATTATTCTATTATCTCTTTCGAATTTTGTTAATTTACCTGAATTCTTTTGAATTGTGTCAATAATTATATTCAGTTCGATGGATATTTTTTTCATTTTTCATTTTGTGTTTAATTCATCTTGAAATTTTTTAAACTTATTTTGAATTCATCAACATTTAGTCAAATTCTTTTGAATTCCCTTGCATTTTTTCAAAATCATTTTAAACTTACTAAAATCAATTAAATTTTTGGAGTGTTAAATGTTTTCCAATTTATTTCAATTTTTTTAATTATAACTTTAATTGTTTGAAGTTTTATGAATTGAATTCTTTGGAATGCTTTCGAATCCAAAAGAACATTAGTCATACTATTCATGCACATTTTGACTTTAAGTCACTTTTTGGATTAGAAATGAGTCTCGCTGCAAAAAACATCGAATTAGAAATGATTGTTTCGCACTCACGAGATGTTCTCTGGAAATCTGCTTGTCGGCAACTTCGCATTCAAACTACAATACTTTCGAATAATTAATCGAAAATGGCGCCATGCGCTTTCTAATATAAGGACATATAAAGGATTCCTCGATTTAATATTTAAAAAATTGCATGACTATTTTACTACTATTTTTCAAACTACTATTGCCACTATTTTAAATGTTTCAAATCAGTCCGAGGCCTGTACTTGAAAAAAAAATACATAATTTGAAATTAATCTTTGATAAATTGTTTGATTTAAGGTCTAGCGAACGGCATGACGTCTCCCCTGCTGATGCCAGATATTCTCTTAAACGACGATCTTCAGCTTTCAGAATCCGAATCTGATAGCGATTAACGATAACGAGGCATTCCGAACTTTCTGAGTATCTGAAGAAGATATTCTCAAAAAATTAATATTGAACGAGTCGATATTAATGATGTAACATCACTGTCGTCGAACTTCCTTTATTGAAATGAGTGCGTACAAAACAGAAATGAAAAAGACTCACTTAAGGTAAGGTTGAAGAATTCACGATGTCGATTCTAATTGACTGATTTCGAATTCAGCGAGAAGTCGACACTTGAAAAAAAGTTCCTTGGAGTGCAAGTAGAACTTGTAAAAGGTGTTAGGGCTTTTTTAATAATTATTTTTAAAACGATATATATACTCTGTGCTGTGTGAGCTCAAATCCTCTCGAGGAATAAAAAAAAGTTTCCCTATATCTGTGTTTTTATTCTGACATTTGTCTAGAACAGTGATAAAAAGTACTTTTCACACAGTAGATTTTCATGACACTTGCTGTATTTATAAAAACGCATCTAGTTTTCTCGATATCTGATTTTCCATTCCGAAAATTATCACTAAATTACTGATACAAATAAATAGAAATATTTTCGTGATTTCGATTTTTCATTTATTTGTCCCTCAAGATCCAACTTTTTTTTTTACGTAAATGAGAATCGAATCAATCGAATTAAAATACGAATACAAATTTTATTCGTATTTGTTTATTGGTTAATTATTTTATGTGTTATTGAATTATTTATCTTACGGGTAATTTTAAAGAGTCCGAGAAATTTTTAATATAATTTAATAGTTTAAGGGATTCCAAAGGATTTTTATAGATTTTAGAGTAATTTCAAAATAGCCAAGGAATTTTCATGAGCTTTTAAAAGTTTTAAGGGATTTCAACAGATTTCAAAGGATTTGAAATATTTTAAGGAGGATTTTGAAAATATTGCAAAAATTTGAAGGGATTCCAAAGAATTTTAATGATTTTATGGTATTTTAAAAGATTCCAAAGCATTTTTAATATAATTCTATTATTTCAGGGATTCCAAATGATTTTCAATATTTTAGGGTATTTTTAAATTTCAAGAACTTTACCAAATATTAAGGGGTTTCAAAATATTTGAAATATTTTCCGGTATTTTTAAATATAATAAATAAATAAATAAATAAATTTTTTTAAAATATATATATAATAAAATAAATAAAGATATTTTTAAATAATTCAATAATTTGAAGGAATTCCGAAATATTTCAACTATTTTAAGGTATTTTTAAAAATTTCAATGAATTTTAAAAATGTTTCAGCACTTTGAAGAGATTCCAAAGAATTTTAATGATTTTATGGTATTTTAAAAGATTCCAAAGCATTTTTAATATAATTTAATAATTTCAGGGATTCCAAATGATTTTAAATATTTTAGGGTATTTTTAAATTTCAAGAACTTTAAAAAGTATTAAGGGGTTTCAAACAATTTGAAATATTTTCCGGTATTTTTAAATATAATAAATAAATAAATAAATATTTAAATTTAATACATTTAAACAATTTCATAAATCTAAACAAACATAAATTCAAACAAGTTTCATAAATTCAAATTTCACCTATTAGCACAAATTTTATCATTTTTAACAGATTTAATAAATTTTTACAAATTAAAATTCAGAAATTTCATAAATTTTCACGAATTTCATAATTTTCAATAAATTTCACAAATTTCATAAATTCCATAAATTTCCAAAAATTATATAAATTTTTAGAAATGAAATGAATTTTTACAAATTATATAAATTTTCAAAAATTTCATAAATTTTCACGAATTTCATAAATTTCAACAAATTTCATGAATTTCAAGAAATTTCATAAATTTAAACAAAAATTTAAATAAATTTAATAGATTTAAACAATTTCATAAATCTAAGCAAACATAAATTCAAACAAGTTTCATAAATTCAAATTTCACCTATTAGCACAAATTT
>JAABKJ010075445.1:151060595-151133887 GCA_011634705.1 Andricus grossulariae | reverse complement strand
ATTTTATAAATTCAAACAAATTTAATAAATTTAAACAAATTTAATAAATTTTAACCAATTGATTAAATTTAAACAATTTCATCAATTTTAACAAATTTAATAAATTTAAACAATTTCATAAATTCAAACAAATTTAATCTATTTGCATTAATTTCATCATTTTTAACAGATTCAATCAATTTCGCAAATTATATAAATGTTCAGAAATTTTATAAATTGAAAAAATATTAACTTGTAGCACTACTCAGCTCTTAGATAATTGAGCTTTAACAAGTAATCATTTTTGATTTACTTCGGTTGATTTGATTCTAAATTCAACTGTATCGCTAAATCTTAGTTATAGAAACATGTCTACCACCGTTGATTTTTCTATGGATTTAATTTTCTCCGTTCAGGAAATTGGTCCTGATTATATATATATCGGCACCAATCCTGAAAGAGCATTAAACCTGAAATAAAAGATTTTATTAGCGACCACGATTAAGATTTCAACTCTAAGTAATTTAACGTTATGAAAAAAAGAATGTGCTGGGATCACAAAAGCGAAAGGGGATTTTCGAAGATTTCTCTCTGATCTAATTTGGCTTTTTATCCATTATTTCGAATTCTCAATATTAATTATTACAACCTTCATTGATTTTAATTTTTTCCTAAATTCTGAATGTCCATGATTTTCAAATATTTATTAATTTAATTCCGCGAGTTTAAAGTAAAATGCCATTTCGGTTTCTAATTATAGAATACGCATTGGATGAGCTCCTATATTTAAACAGGTTGAAAATCAAATTATGTCTCACTTCCTTACAATCCTCAATTGCATTTAATTGGATTTCCTAGAATTTAGAATAGGAAAGCACAATGCTCAATAAGTTGCTATTAATTGAGAAAATTTTTAGAAAGGTTTTTTGAGTCCCCATATTTTCGACGGGCTGAAAAAGAATATCTTTCTTTGATTTCTTAAGAATCACTTGGTTGGTCTGAAAGATCTGGAGTTTGAATCCCAGCGGAGCTAGAGAGATTTCTTTCACAATTTTAAAAAGTTGTATTTCACAACTTTAATAATCAATATTTAAAGAAAAATATATATTGATTATCGACCATGTAGACAAAAAATATTAACATAATATTATTTAAATAATTCACTGGTCAAAAAAACATAACATCAATTAACAAAGTCAATCTCAAGTTGAAATATCTTGCAAGTACATTGAATGACGTCGACATTCTACTTTGTAGGAGTTGTGAAGAAAATTTTCTCATCTCTCCGTAGCTTAATTGGTTAGAGCATCAGACCGGAAATCTGAAAATTTTTTTAGATGACAGTTACTCCCAGTGGGACCCTGCGGTGGTTGTTAACCTTTAGTTTATATATATATATATACAGCTGAAATTTTACTTCTAAAAGTCCTCAATATCTTTTAAACTGTCTCGAATTTTTCGTAGCAATTTTGAAAGTCTTGTAAAATAAAAATATTGTACTTTGTCGCCATATCTAAAATTTTAAAAAATCTGTTCGAAGTTTTTCATGAATCTTACATAAATGATGTTTCTAGAACCTCAAAAAAAAACCAAATGAACCTAAAAATATATTTATTCAAATTTTTATTTTTGATTCAAAACATTGACATGCAGTTTCTTCCCAAGCCCCAAAATCTGACTGAAATGGATGCCTTCCTTGGTGAGGATATCTCAGAGGAGTCCGAAAGCTGAACTAAATTAGCTATGGCTGATTTAAATCGAATGCTAAAACCGACGATGGATCAAGAAACCAAAAGACGCTTACATCAACTAAACAAGAACATTGTCTAGGCAAGGCAGAATGCGTCCCGCGTTCAGTGTGTAATTTGCTACATAACATCTGGTGGACCGTTCACAGAAAGGTTTCAAAAGTTCGCCCAAGTATTGTGCATCTAATATCACACGTTGAAGAAGTCAAAGCTGCTGACAATCAAGCAGCATATTGTTGACTAAATACGGCTGTTATCTGATGCAAGGAGGAGAATACACAAGAGGGAGAGTTGGAGCAGGGAAAATCAGAAGTTTCTCGCTGACCCATCTCGCCTCTCCAGTGATCACCCTGTTTCTGTTAAAAATCCACCCAAAACCAAAGAGGAAGAGACTTTTTAGAGAGAGGTATACAAGATCCCGAAAACACTGGATTTCAAAGAAGATACCAAGAATATCATCCGCTTCAAGAGGTTTGACGAATAGCTCATAACATCTGAGGAAAGAATGTCCATCAATCACTGCCAATGAGGTGAAAAAAGCACCAAGGGGTACGATGGACATCCCGTTGGAGAACGATATTTACTGTATCATCTAGAAATTATCATGTGCATAGCCAGACGTGCCTCAAAGCCGCATTCAGGACGTAACATCAGTGAAGGTGTCTTTCCGAAGCAGATACAAGCATCTTCTTCGACAGATTTGGTCTTCAAATCAGTCAGCCTTGAACAAGCTATCTAAAGCTAACGTGCTTGCAGTTTCTGTTTCACTCTACTCTTTTCACATGGTTCAATGGACAAAGAACTAGCTTACGGCCCTTGATATAGCCACACGTAAGATCATGCATATGCATGAGAGCTTGCATATCAGTTCGTCCGTTTCCGCGATTATACATCTCACGCCGTCAAGACGGACGTGTCACCTGAATCTATGTTGCACCGCTGCAGATGCCGAAGTAAGGAAAGTAGATGTTGAAAAATGCTGTTAACAGATACTCGAAAAGAAAATGCACGGAAACTTTCACAAAAAAGTAGAAAAACAGTCCTTGTCGAAAGAGGAAACTTTTGCTTCCCACAGATCATCAGGTTTTAATTCGTGACAAACGCTCTGAGGACGATACAGTAAATTGCCCAAATCGAGAAGTGCTGAATTTTGTGGAGCTACGATTTTCGGACAGCATTCTCCGTTGTACACTCGAGGCAACGACTGTACCCAAAATTTTCGGTTAAATTAATTGTTCTTGTGATCGGCGCTGTCGTAGGTGCGAAACTACACTGGTTTACAAAAAAAAAAAGGTGAGGACTATTTGACAAGACCACTTTATCCTTATGTATTTTGACGCGCTGAAAAAATGACATCGGCTCCCAGTAGGACCGCGGTAAATCCCATTCATGGCCACGTCTCACAACCGTGAGATGGGTGATATTTATATATTGCAATTAAGAGACTTTGGATGCATTTGAGTAAACAATTGAATATGTTATAACTTTCATATTTTTGGGATTACAACAGGACTGTATATCGTGTACTTGTTCACATTTTTGAGAGGTTACGATTGACCCAATGAACAACCTTGACTCTTTTGAAAATGGTTCTTCAAACTGTTTGAAATCTACTTCAAATTACGATTATAACTTACGGAACTCTGAAAACAAAAGAACATAATTTTTTGTATTGATATGATTTATTGAATTTTAGTCCACTCGAAAAGGTTCATGGGAATAGTTCTAAAATTTATTTGATATCCAGTATAAATTTTGATTCAAATTTGTAAATGTATTCGAAAACTATTATTTTTTTCTCCTCAAAAATTATCAACATGTTGAGAAGCATAGAGTTTTCCTAATTTTCAGCAAATTTATAAACGTCATTGCTTAATTTGCAAGTCCCTTTCTCATGTACCAGCAGAAATAAGATTTTAGTGCATTAGATTAAAAAGATAAAATTTTGAGGATTGTAGTCTCCAAGTTCCAGAATTTTTCTCCAACTTTCCTAGCTATATAATGCGTTGAAGTCGAGAAACAAAATTTGAGAATGTCAAGAATGATCAAAATTGTTAAATATGTCAGTTTAGTAGGGTACGAAAACTCTATAAATGTACATTTTTTCCTACCAAATTAGGTGCTGGTCAGGTTACGTTGATAACCTCGAAGGAATCTCTTAATGCTAATATGAGGATGGTCTGGGAAGATCCTGATTGGTTGGAAAATAAGCCACCGAATGACTTTGAACATTATGAGGTCTTTGCGCGCATTAGCAGGCATGTTCGGTACATTTCTGAGCACTTTAATGCAGTTCACTCAACTCCTGAAGGTGAAGTTCCAATTCAAATGATGCTAAAATTACATGAAATGGAATTCAAACGTACAAGTTCTTTCATGCTTTACGAGCCTCATATCATACTCAGACATGACTGCGACCACGTGTTTATTGCAATACGATCGACTAAGTTTGTGGTTTACGCTGAAGTTGATGGAGGAGAGCAAGGAAGAACGACTGCATTATACGTCAGGCGCGATCTTGAGCGCCTTCGGAGTTCTATCGGTGCGGGACCCTCGGGAAGTATATGAAAATTTAGGTATTCCGTGTACACATTGTTTATGCATACTAATATAAATAAACCCACTATGAAAAAATATTAAAGTGTTTTTTTTCTTATCTCTCTTTTTTTCTCTTCTCAGCATTTATACTCGAACAGAGCATTTACAGAGCATTTAAGAGAATTTGAGGCATTAATTTTTCAAACAAATATTTATAATAATTAATACACATATTTTTAGAAAAAGATTCTAGAGACAAATGACAAATGAACATGTTTGAAAATCTCAACTATTTAGTTGGAAATAATTCTGTTCTGATTAAGGCTTTACACTATTTTGTTAAAAATTCATCTTTTTTGGTTGATTTCAAATATTTTTGGTATAAAATTAAAATCCTTTTTGGTTGAAATATCAAATATCACGTTTTCTTTATGAGAATTAATCTTTTTACATTCTCATCCATAGAAGGTGTTAGATTTGTGTAAAATTTGACCTGTCCGGTTTTTGTCAAATGTCCACGTTTTGAGACCCCCTGAACCCAAAAAACAGGTTTTTACGAATGTGCCTGTCTGTAATCCTTAAGGAACCTTTTAACCTTGGGTCCAACCAAAAAGGTTTCTTGAATTATACTTGTGACATTTACAAACTGGTTCGGTCCAAACGAGAGAGGAAAAAATAAAGAATAAAGGGGGAGGCGGACTCCGTCCCTCTGAAGTCGGAACCAGAACCTCATCCGGAACGAATCATTTGGTTAAAATTCTAAAATAAAACCAGCGACCTAAATTTTGGGCGAATTCAATAAATCCAGAAAATTTTATGAGAGTCAATACTAAAAAATTTCTAAAGGTGCGATATATGAAGTTGGGACTAATATTCAAAAATTTCAAATAGTGATACAAGTTTGTTAAAAATTCAGTAAATTCTCAGCCTTCCATGTGACTCGGTAATGAAGGAGTTTTTGAGCCGGAGAAATCGAATTTGCGGTCAAAATACAAAAATTAAAAAATGCCACCTGGATTTTCAAAATTTCATTATATTTTTCTTGATTTCAATGAAAATCAGTACGAGGTGATTGATCGCGTCTCAAAATAGGAATGTTTGGTAATAACTAAAAACTCAAGAAGTTGACTTAAAATCTGGAAAACGTAGTAGCGAAGGAATGAGCGAGCGATCGAAAGCTAGTAAGCTACCGAAAGCGTATCTGAGATTCTATCTCAGTGGCTCACCTAATCCCCTCTAACTCCTTCATCCAATCCTCACCCAATCCAACCAACCCTAGAATCTTTATCTAGTTCTCTTCCACCTCTATATTTTTGTTTGAGATAAACCATCCCATCTCATCGAAGCTCTTCAAAAGTTTATTTTCCTTGCCATTTAGTATCTAGTCTTTGGATTTTCTTTCTCGCTCTGCTCCCCATTCCCTTCCTTTCTATCTCCAATTATTGCATTACAATTTCTTCCGTAACTATTCACCTCTATCTTCCACCTCTTTCCTCCTATCTTTACCTCTTCTGCAATTAATCCTTCTTTTTGTTCTTTTATCCTTCTTGGTAACCTTACGCTTACTCTTTCCCATCCTCTTTAATTAGGCCATGTCTCCACCATTCCTGTATCATCACGTTTTGCGAAATTTCTCATAAACTCCCTATTCTTTTTTGCCAAGCCTGCTTTATTCCAGTAACATATCTTCCACACTTCCCTTTTTTCGTTTTTCCTCCCGTTTTGTACACTACTATTTATTATTTTCCTATCTCCCATTCCTTTCTGTCCTAGTTTGCCGACACCTCATTTTTTACTGATTCTTCCCTTTATAATTCTCAATCCTACGAACAACTTCTATATGTATTATTCCATACTGAATCCTGGTTCTTTTCCCCTTTTTTTTTGTTTTCTACTATTTTCCACTTGCTTTCCTAAATTTTGCTCGTCCTCCATCTCTACCTTAGCATCCATTCTTTCTTAGCACTTCTTTCACTCCTTCCTTCAGTTTCTTCCCTTCTAATCTTAGGCCCTTCATCACTATATTCTTTCTCCTTTCCTCTCTCTCTCTCTTTTAACTTCTTATACTTCTGTCAATATTTCTTACTACGCGATATAGGGATTCCGATTTCCACATATAAGAAATGTGTTCATAAGTTTTTAGTATTGTAATATCTACTGGCCAGCATTAATTCCTGAAGAATACTACTGCGCAGGTGAGAAGATCGTAAAACTTTATTGCGCAGGCATACATGCCGTTTAACTTAACTTCGCATCCATAAGATTCACGTAACTCTACTGAGCAGCCATACGTGCCATACGAAGCAATAATTGTCGTATAACATTATTACCCAGCTTGACTGTACCACGGGGACTGGGTTCATTATCATTCGTTCGATCATTTAGTGAACTTTCGACAGTTTGATCATTTAGGTTAGCTTCCAAATTCTTTTGCGAGAAGAGTGAATATTTACTTAAAAATTTATATTTGGTCCGAGAAACCTTTTGACAGTTTCTATTGAATTGTGGTATGAAACTTTTGACTCATTTAGTTCTTATAATCTTAATTTCATTTATAGTGAATGATATAGCAACTTTGTGGCAGTGATGCGCTAAAGTAGAACCCTTTCCCAGTATTTTTCACTTCGGTTCGTCTCATTTGGGTGCGAAATGCGTTGTAGATGGATTTTTGAACCCGACAGCTCATTTTCGTCCCACTGTGTGGCGTCTCAGCTCTCACTTATGGTAGCGGATATCGTCATAAATGTTCTCGAAATTGATTGTCTTTCCAATTTGAATTTTGAAGTACCGTTCTATAGAAGATATCTGGATGACATTTTTATGATTATTCCAGACTCAAAATTAGATGACGTTTTAGAGACCTTTAACTCCTTTGACTCAGATTTAAAATTCACTTTCGAAAAAGAAAAAAAATGCACACTTAACTTTTCAGATGTTTTAGTCATCAGAAGTTATAATAGAACGCTTTTCACTAATTGGCACCACAAACAAACTTGGTCTGGTAGGTACCTACATTTTTTATCTCCACATCCTTGGTCACAGAAGAGAGGAATGATATTCGGACTTATAGACAGGGCAATCAAACTATCCTCATTTAATTTTAGACCACAGAATATTAAATTAATACAAAATACTTCAACTGAAAATGGCTACCCTATAAATCTTATCAATATATTAATAAAAATCAGAATCAATAATATATACAACCACACAAGGAATAAACAAACTAATCATTCAAAAAATTGTACAGCTGTTCCATATATCTCAGGTATAACAGACAAACTTGCTACAATTTTACGACACAATTACATTAAAGTTATTCTCAGACCAATTAAATCTAACTCAATTTTGTTTCCATCACCTAAAGACAAATTAGACATTTTCCAAAAAAGGAATGTAGTTTATAAATTTGACTGTCAACATTGTGATTGTTGCTATATTGGACACACGAGCAGACCTTTACACTATTGGGTTAAGGAACACACACGCCGCAATTTTAATGTAGATAACATGACTGCTCTTGAAAGACACAGAATTGAGATGGACATGATTTTGACTTTGTACATCCAAAAATTTTAGCTGTGGAAACAAATTTATATAAACGCTTAACTATTGAATCATAATTCATCAGAAAAGAAAAAAGTCAGTTAACCTAAGATTTAAGAACTTGAAAACACCTAACGTCTACAGCTCTTTATTTAACTTTTGAATCTTACTTTTTTCAATTTATTTTGCTGTAACAAAATATCTTTTATTATATCTGTTTTTTAAATTAATGTCAATTCTCAGTAATTTGAAGAACACTCATTGATCCACCAACAAGAGATGACTTCAGAAACACTCGTTGAGTTTCCGAAGCTTACTAGGAAGCTCCATTTTTATTGGGAGTCTGTTTCTCCTTATTATTATTCTTTTAAATTAACAAAAATGTAAACAAGTTTACAGTAATTCTTTCACACTCGGGAATGATTTAACTCTAAATAATGGTTACGTACTCAATTTTTGGTAAGATAATATTTTTTTAAATCTGTATACGAGCCCCGTGGCATTCTGAAATGAAAGTGACGGAAATGTTGAGTACGGCCGAGGGTGGCGCTGGCTGTACAGCATCGCTACAAAATGGCAGCGACAACGTAGGAACAGAAAATAGTTGAATAGTTGTTAGGCGCCAGACACCTCTTCTTCGGCGTCTCTCCAAAAATGTTCACGAAAAAAAAAATGCATATAACTAATTTCTTATAAAAAAGTCCCTAGCTCAGGAAAAGAGATTTCGTGGAGGCGAGGAAGGCACTCCAGAATTGAGTTTTGTAAAAAATATAGTAAAACTAGGTACGTTTAATTACATTTAGCAAATGGTGGCATACAAGGTTGAAATTTGAATTTACAAAAAAAAGGGTTTTAAACCAAAACCATGATTAACAAGCCAAAAAAACTATTCGATCCACAAAAGAATATGGGAAATTAACGTTTCATTACAAACTGTGAAATGCACAAAGAAATAGCTTAACTTACACGAAAGATCTTAGCATAAAAGGGGCAATATGGCGTCAGCCTGAAAATTTAGACATTTTTGTTATGATTATTCGCGACACATATTCCACACAAATCAAAAATCTCAAGAACACAATAAAAGAAATAATTTCATGAACCCTGACAGAAATCCGGAGAAAAGAACCATGGTAACGCCTACCTCAATCGTGGAATCACCAAGTCCCTTTACTTTACTTCAATGGCCGAAATAATAGGCTCGTCCAAGGAATTTTTGTAGCAACGTAACTTTCTCCTCGAAGATGGCTGCCTCCGTGTGTTGACAAGTGTCCTGGCATGGCCTGGTAGTTACTTGAACAATTCGGGAGACTTGGATTATTATTCGTGGCTTACTCGAAATCTTAATGGGCCCAGTGATAGTAAAGTGTTCGTGGATGCTTGGGAGTGACGTGAAGTTGGTGGTAGTGAGGTAGTGCGGGTAGCTGGAGGTGATGGCAGTGTTTTTCCCTGCCCGATTTTCTCAACAAAGTGGACTCCGCGATTCCCGAGATTGTTGTAGGACGTCAGGTCCTCCGTACCTTATGACTCCAGGTTCCTAATCTAACCTATTTGATAGTGAAAGGTTACATACAAATTTATACGCAAAATTCTAACCTAAATAGCTCGCTTTCACTCTATTCTCCCAAAAAATAATAATAAGATAAAGTTCTCTCTCACTCCTCCCATCAAGAGCATAATTGTGTTGAGTGTTTCTGCAATCGATTATGATTTAGTGTCATTATAAGGTATCTCGAATAATAATCCTCAACAACAACAACAAAAATAAAATAAAGAATACAAAAAATAAAGAAATAAAGAAACAAAATGGATAAAATAAAGCTTTGGAAAACAAGCCTGAGAATTCCAGGTATCTTGTGATAAAGAAAAGGAATATTATAATAATTGATCTGCTATTTGTCAGATTCAGGATCTCCGTGACAGAAACTGATTGTTGCTCTTTAAAATACTCTTGAGTTTAGTTATTCTAGTTCTGTTAGACTAATATAACTCTTTGACTTCGGTCATAGCCGACTTTAAATCAGTGATAATCCATTGTTCCTATTAGACTGTAGTCCTATCTAATGAGTTCTCCGACTTAAGTAAAAGAAATTCGAAATTTTTGAACGCACAATGCTCAGTCTTACTGCTACGAATCAGGCAGCGAAGGCAAAAGAAAAAAAAAAGTCTTGAAGTTACAACTAAGTGTACACCCTAAAACTATACGGAAAGGCTTAAACTATCTAATGCCTGTGGAACTACACGAAAACAGCTTACAACTAACTATAGCCTACAAAGCTACACTCAACTTACACGAAAATGGTTAAAAACTACTAACGCGAAATCTCAATTTTCAACAAAATTGTTCAATTTTCAACCAATGAAATAAATTTTAACTAAAATAATAAATATTCAACCAAAAACATAAATTTTTAACCAAACCGTTAAATTTTCAACCAAGAAAATTCATTTTCCACAAAAAAAATAAATTTCAACAAAATAATTCAATTTTTGGCCAAAGAAATAAATTTTCGACTAAAATGATGAATCTTCAAGAAAAAAAAGAATTTTTAACTAAAAAGTTAAATTTTCCACTAAAAAAATAAATCTTTAACAAAAAAGGTTCATTTTCCACATAAAAAAACGGCTTTTCAACTAAATAAGTCAATTTTTAACCAATGAAATGAATTTTCAACTAAAAAGATAAATCTTCAGAAAAAAGAAGAATTTCTAACCAAACAGTTAAATTTTCCATGCAAAGATGAATTTTCAACCAAGAAAATTGATTTTCCGAGCAAAAAATAGACATTTTCAACAAAATAGGTCAATTTTCAACAAAATTGTTCAATTTTCAACCAATGAAATAAATTTTAACTAAAATAATAAATATTCAACCAAAAATATAAATTTTTAACCAAACCGTTAAATTTTCAACCAAGAAAATTCATTTTCCACAAAAAAAAAAAGAAATTTCAACAAAATAATTCAATTTTCGACCAAAGAAATAAATCTTCAACTAAAATGATGAATCTTAAAAAAAGAATTTTTAACTAAACAGTTTAATTTTTCACAAAAAAAGTAAATTTTAAACATAAAAGGTTCATTTTCCACATAAAAAAAAGATTTTTCAACTAAATAAGTCAATTTTTAACCAATTAAATGAATTTTCAACTAAAATGATAAATCTTCAACCAAAAACATTAATTTTTAACAAAACAGTTAAATCGAGGGTATTTCAAAAGATAGAGGTAAATTTAGATAAAAAATAGATAAAAAAAGATTGACTTGGATAGACAAAGGATAGGATGAGATAGCGAATAGGATATTGAAAAAGATAAATGGAAATTTAGATTTACAGAGATAAAAAAATATTGACGTGTATAGATAAAGGATAGTATAAGATAAATAAGAGAGGATTGAACAAGATAGACGGATTTTTTGATTGACAGAGAGATAGATCAAGATAGACGTTGATAGATATAGAATAGGAAGAGGTATAAAATAGGATAAAAAAGAAATCGAAGAAGATAGACGGGAATTTAGGTTAAAAAATAAACAGAAAAAGATAGTTGTTGATAGATGTATGATACGATGAGATAAAGAAGAAGAGATTTAAAAAGATAGACGGAAATTTAGGTTAACCGAGAGATAGAAATGTATTGACGTGGATAGAAAAAGGATAGGATGAGATACTAAAACAGGTATTGAAAAAGATAAACGTGAATTTAGATTATCCGAGAGATAGAAAAAGATAGAAATTGATAGACGTATGAGAGGGCGATATGAAGACTGGGAGATTGGAAAAGATAAACGGGAATTTGAATTGACATAGAGATACCAAAAGATTGACGTGGAGAGATAAATGATAGGATAATATAGAAAAGAGGAGATTGAAATAAATAGGTGGAAACTTAGATTGTCAGAGAGATAGTAAAAGATGGACGTGAATTTAGATTGACAAAGAGGTAGAAAAAGATTGACATTGATAGATGTAGGATAGGATGTGATAAAGAAGAGATTGAAAAAGATAGACGGGAATTTAGATTATCCGAGAGATAGAAAAAGATAGAAATTGATAGACGTATGAGAGGGCGATATGAAGACTGGGAGATATTTTCAACCAAATAGTTGAATTTTCAACTGAAGAAGATAAATGTTCAACCAAACATGGAATAGTTAAATTTTCAGTTGAAGAAATAATTTAAAAAAATGTTAACAAAATAGTTAAATTTCGAAAAAAAAGATTTTTCAACTAAATTGATAAATTATGAACAAAAAATTCATTTTTCACAAGTAGTTCCACTTAGTAGATTTTTTTCTGAAGAAATGTTAATTAGGTGATTTAAAATTTACATTTGTAAAAGAAGGTATTCCTTTCTTGGAATTTAACAGCAATCATTTATTTATAAAGAGTAAAATCAAATTATTTATTTATTTTTCACTTTAAAGGACCCTAGAGCCTAATTTTTTCAAATTGAAACGCTCAAAAAATAAATAATTGGTTAAGTCTTATAAATTGTGCAATTCAATGACTTAAAAAAATACGTAAATCCACGCCATCATTTTCAATTCTCTAAATTAAAGAATGAATCAACGAGTTTAGGAAATATGTAAAATTATATCGTTTTAAGCAATTTTAAGTTGGAAAAATTAAAAATTGAAAGATTAAATTTTTTAAACTGAACAATTTTTAAATTATAAGTAAAATTATTTGAATTTTAGGTCCTTACAAATTTATGATTGTTTAACTGTTATTCACGAATCAAAAATTTTTTTGAAATCTATTTTAAATATTCTCTTAAAATTATTATTTTTTTAAATAAAAAATTATTTAAAACTTTTCCAGGAATCTCAAGGAAATTTTTGTATTATCTTGACACATCATAAAATCCTTAAACAGCTTCACAACTTTATTTCAAAATGTTGAAAAACTTACATTTTGTTTTAAAAATTTTGGAATGTTTTGAAATATTTTCAATGTTCAAATCCTGGAAAATTAAAAAAATCACTTAAAATGTTTTAAATTGTTTTTTGATAATTTTGGATGTCTTTTGAAATCTTTTTTATTATTCTGTTAAAATTAATTTTTCAAAATAAAAAGTCATTAAAAATTTTCCGAGTGATCTTATGAAATTTTTTTTTTGCTATCGTAAAACCTTTATTCCCTTTTAATGTATACTTCCATGCATAAATCACATGCCACTTGTAAATATAACCTAATCTAATCAGAATGTCTTATAATACTGAAAAAAATTTGTTGTGACATTCTATGAATGATTAGATAAAAAATATCAGTTATTTTTAACTCAAATTACAGAAATATAATATGTAAATTAACTCGGACAGTATAAAATCACATGAACATAACCTGCTGCTTTCTCCATGCCTCATGTAAAAATAACATTCACGAATTGTGATTTATCATTTTTCTGTAATTTTACAGAATAGCTGGTATTTTGTCAACAATTTTTCGGAATAGAATTAAAAAATTTTCTTGTTTTGGGGAAGATAAATCAGAAACTTCCTGCGTAAAATACAAACATTATACAACATTAATACAACATTAATGCAACATTTTTTCCACTAAGGATTCGGCATGTGGTTTACTTCGTCTTCTAGTGTTTATTTCTTCTCCTTAGTGCTTACTTCTTCTTCTTCTTCTTCTTCTTAGTCTCCTTATTCTTAACGAACAATACATTTTCAGTGCTAATCAATATATTATTTTAAAAAAGGATTTATAAACCTCTAACATTGTATAGAACCCAGATTCTATATGCTACTTCACGTCATTGGAATTTGATTCTCACTTCAGTCCTGTTTTGATCCAAAAAAGTTGTACTAAAACGTCGTTTAGTGGCATCAAAATAAAGTGGCATTAGGTGAAGAATGTCCAGGTACTTGGTAATGATTCCCTTCATGATCCTGGTATACACCGCCAGGCACGTGACTTACAGTCTTTTCATACAGAGCATAAGTATCACCCCCTGCTTCAGGCGAAGGTCGACGAACTTTACTATAATGGTCTATAAACGCACTATAAGCATTTTCCCCTGATGGATCTATTTTGTGTCCAAACGCAGGACGCCTCACGTATTTATCGCTTTCAAATACAGGTTTTGGCTCAGAAATGGGTTCAAGCTGAAGTCTAGGTTGAGGCTCCGTCTTAGGCTTAGGCGGAAGTTTACGTCTTGAGGCTCTAGAAGTGGTATAGACATGGCTATTTATTTCGTCTTCATCCAAAGAAGACGGCCCAGTGAGGTTGAGCCTGTGTAGTATCTCTGAGAATTTGCGTGCTTTTTCCGCCTCTTTCACAGAAGATGCACTACTGATTCTGGATTTTTTCGTCTTACCTGTGAGCTTGTCTGTATTGGTATCTGCTGTTTCTGTAACAAAACAAACAAAAAGGGACTGATGAATATGCAATTTAAAAAAGTGCATTCAAAGATACGGGCTGTCCAAGAGTTGTCTTCACTTCCACAAATGTTCTCAGAAGTAGGTAAATGTCCACGTATCCAGAACGGTCCCCAAGGAAGATTTCAAGAATGTCCGTGAAAAATGTTTTAGTTTATATCCATTCAATTAATTTAATGAATCGAATTCCTCACAAACATTCCCTGCACCTTCTTTGGAAACCTTTCTGGATACGCAGGTATTTACCTAATTCCGGGAACCTTCCTGGAACACTTTTCGGAATTCCCCGAAACTTTCATCGGAATGTTCCAGGAATGTTAGGGGAAACATATGTGTTATCCGGGCGGCTTGAAATAAGTATGAGATGAGATTTAATTAATCAATTTTGGCCAAGGTCTGATCCTTCTTAGTTGAAAATTCAACTAATAAGATTTTCATTGAATTTTTGTTTCTTCGTTCAAAGCTGAAATACTTTGTTCAAAGTTCACTTTATTGGCCGAAGATTTCATTAATTTTTTTTAACTCTTTGTTGTTGAAAATTCATTCTTTTAAATTAAACTTGAACTATTCCTAAACAACTCTACGGGAAGAGTTTTCTTACTAAAACTAACATTTTTAGTAAGCTCAGGTCTTCTCAAGGTAAGCTACTAACATTTTTAGCTTCTTTAAAACGGCGTAGGGACAATAACATCATCCCAAAATTCTTAGTTAAAAAATCATTTGGTCATCTAAATCCCAATCAATTCGACATAAAACAAGTTTACTTCTCTTGAAATAAAGAATACAACATACCAAATTTGTCTTGCAAACTATCTCCGAAAAACTATTAAAACTTTACCTATTCGTATCAAACACTCTCAGATTTGACATTTGATCTACATTAGACCGCATAACATTTGACCAATCCCAACGGATTGAAGATCTTTCTACTGAAAAACAAAAAATAAAATTTGACAAATTATTTCGAGTGAGGCACGCACCATTAACTAACACAGTAAAAAACATCTCTAACCATCCTCTCAGCAATGAAATGATTCCAGCCTCATCTAAAGGACATAATTTTGCAGTAGCTCCCTCCACAATCCTGAAATAAGAAATCATCAGTAATTTGGAATCCACCGACTGACATACGACGTAGGACGGCCAACATCTTACACCAAGCCCAACTTCCCTCCTCAAACTTAACAAAACAAGAAAAAGCAGCAATTAAAGAACTCAACCAGAATGAAGATACTGAGAAGTAGTTACACCTGAGTTATGAATAATATTAGAACCCGATGGAGTTGGTTCTCTAGTATTAATTTCGTGGTCATTAAAAGCAGAGGTGGGAGGTGCGCTTACCCCATTTATTGTTCCCTCAACCCAGTTGCCTATGATGGAATTATTACCATTATTATTACCCTCTATTGTTCTATCAAGGGAATTATTTTCTTCGGCCATCTTAAATAATAATTTTTTTACACTTAGTTCTACTCTTATTCTTAATCTCACCTTTTTGAAGTTCTAGATGAATGGCTAGCTAAATACAATGTATTTCGGCACTATAAAATTTAAAAATTTAGATAAAGTATACACACACAAATTCACTGTCTTTATAAATTGAATAAACTTGTTTCACGAGCTAGCCTCTTCAGTTTTATGCTAATCCAAACTCATTTTCAGGTCGATCCTTGGTCCTTGTGTCAGCCTGCGGTGATAGAGCGGAAACAATTTTTCAAATTTTATTTTCCGTGATCTCTGCAACCACCGTCTGCGAACGCCTGACAAATTTATGACATCACTTGCCTCCTGCTTTAAAACCCACGGCAAAACCTTGGAGGGAGTGTTCGCGGCTTGTCTCTTGTCCTTAAGGTCCTTTTTTCACGGTTTGTATCCTCGTTCACCCTCAGATCTTCTTCTGGGCTACGTCCAATTTCCACCCAGATTCCCACGCTGGCTTAAAAATTTTTATAATAAGGCCTTCCGTCTTCTTCTTCCGAGTTACGTTTAATTTCCACGCGGAATGCCCACGTTGTCCTCTTGAACTGGTACCAAATCGTCGATGATAATTGTTATACATTTTGAAACTTATTCTCCCTTTTTTTTTGTCGACTGTTTGAGATTTTGACTGACTAATAATTTTTATTTTCAATTATTGAGTTCGTATAGCCTCATTTTAAACTAAAATTATTTTTCATTTGAACTTATTAATTTAGACAAACATTTAAATTTAATTGAACAAATTTCCAAATCTAAAATACCTTTAATTTCCAATTTAAATGATTAATTACCTTTATTATTATTTGTTTCCAACTTTATTTTAATAACTATCAGTTTAAATTTTAATTTATTACTTTTATTTTTCTTAACATTATTTTATTTACTCAACCAATTTTTAAAATTCAAATAAATCCCTATTTAACCAATTTTCAATTAATTTAAAAATTAATTTTATTCCCAAAAATGAGGCCGCACAAATTTTCACAATTTAATTTGCCAAAATGTTTTTTCTTTCACTTGGTTTTTGCTAAACGAACACAAAATTTTTTTCCATCAACACTTTACACAAAGTTCACAGTATCCATTTTTTTTTTTGCACTGAGTATTTTATTTTTGAGATTCCACCGCGACGAGTTTGTGGAATCCCACTTTTGACACCAGAAAAATTCCTGTAACGATCCGGGATAGTTTTGGCGCGAAAATGCTTCAGTTTTTAACTTTTAATTATTAATAATTGTTGATCAGCGAGTTCGCTCCACAACCAGGGTAATAACCCTCCTCGTCCGGCCTCTGACTTGACGAAACCAACGATGAAATAAATTGTCCGAGTCCAAATATTATTGCTTTAATTTTAATTAAAGTAACACTGTAATTGTTAAGACTTAAGATAAGAATCAATTAAAGACAAAAGTTGTGATTGAAAATATAATATATATGTATATGTATATATAATTAAAAACTAAAGGTTAACAACCACCGCAGGGTCCCACTGGGAGCAACTGTCATATAAAAAATGACATGTGGATGACGAACACGTTCCAGTTGCGTCGGGATTGGTTGCTTCAAGGAACCATGATCGTAGCTTCCGGAGCCTAAAACTTCACTCATATAATAACAAGAACAAGAAAAATAAATATTATTGTAGCTAGTGAAAAAGCTGCAATATTGAAAAGTAAATAAACCTAACCTGTTTTATTGGAAAAGTTATTTATTAATCAAAATGTTAAAAATGAGAATATGGAAAAATTGAATAAATTTATTAAAAATTTAAGTTCATATCAACATTTCTTTTACTGAGAAATATTTAAAAAATGTATCTGTTTGAATTCCTAATTTATAAGGAGAATTACAAAAGGAAAAACGTTCAACATATTTTTAAATAACAGCTATTTTTCAACAATAGGTGTTATTTTAATTATTATATAGTTAAACAGATAAAATTTTAATTAGGAATTCATAAAATGTTATTTCTCATCTCAACTTCATAAACGGAAAGAAATGTTGACGACGTCAAATTATCAAATAAGTGGTTTAAAAAGTGGTTTAGTGATTGATGATTTAAAAAAGTACTAAATAAAAATATCGAAAAGTGAAAATTCGGCTCTGATAATAATTACGAGCCAAATTATGTGCATTAAAATTGAAGTGTCAAATAAAGGATACATTCATCGGAATGGAATATACGTTTAGTTTAAATAGGGGTCAACAATTTTAGATCGTATTCGTTAATATTATTATGTCACCAGTATCGTGCCATTACTCCGCCTTAGGCCTGGCTCAAAATCGCTAGATAATGGTATGCCGTTTCTTATAGTCTGTTCTATGCCAGTATCGTGCTAGTACTTCGCCAACATCCGGCAAAAAACCATGGGACAACAGTCCGCCAGTTGTTAAAATTTGTACGACACCATTTATCGTGCCATTACTCCGCCCGGGCCCCACACAAAATCGTGGGGCAATACTTTGCCATTTCTTATATTCTGTACGACACCAGTACCATGCCAGTACTCCGCCGAGATCCGGCAAAAAACCTTGGGACAATAGATCGCCATTTGTTAACATTTGTACGACACCAGTATCGTGCCACTAATCCGCCCAGGCCCGGCACAAGATCGTGAGACAATGGTTTGCCCTTTTATGTAGACTGTCCTACGCCAGTGTCGTGCCAGTACCCTGCCAAGATCCCACGCATATGCGTGATACACTGGCTTCCTATTTTTACAGTCAGTTATGTGCCCTAGACTGTGCCATTGCCGTGTTACCATTGGGCTTGAAGTTGGCATGAGCCCATAGAACCAGGATTGACTTTTTTAATACTGCACAAAATCCTTACTGGGTGGAAACTGGTCTGCTGATATTGGAACTTTGATTAGGCACTGTGCATATCCAGTGTCAATTTCCATACTACGCCAGGATTGGTTAGCCAAGTGTTGGAACATCGCTCTTGGCGCGCTACCGCGCCAGTCGTACGCGTCGGCTCACGTCTCTAATTTCTCATTGGGAATAAATATAATTTTTAGGTATTTTATTACGTGGTAATTAAGGTAATAAAGGCGAAAGAATAATAGCAACAAGGGAATCAGTCTTTTCCGTATACATAGGTATTACAGTCGAACGCGGATTTAACGTCGGTTTTGGGGCTGTCATTGGACCTGACCTACCCTAACTGAACTGGATTTAGCTCAACTTCGAACGTAAACAGTTTCTTGTTTGTCACGCCTTCGTGAACCCCGCACACTCCGCGCAGCTCCTGACAAGCCTACCCGCGGCGCGGCGTCAATTCTCGTTGTGATTTCGGCTACAGGCAATGTGCACGCAAGATGCACTGAACATCTTGAACATTTAGGAGTCAGTAGGGTACTGACAGCATCTCAAAAGGCGGTTTTATTAAACACCTGTCACATTGTAAGAAACTTTCTGGACCATCAGGAAGTAAGCGACTAACAACCTATAGAGTGATACATGGTAGCTCTGAGAAAGCATCCAGAGGCAACTTCTGTTACCTTCAACACTCAAGGCCGCTGTGTAAGCATAGCACCTGTTAAAGATCACCCGCAAACTACACCATGCTCCTCATTTTGTATCTAAAACATCATCGCAAATGATTTCACACATTGTATTAATTTAACTATCTATATTCTAATCGCATCAGTCACTTGACATAGTACGTGGCTATAATGGAAAACCGGGTTCTTCTTAACCCGAGAACAAGTTTAAAAAAAAAATAATAATTGGGTCCTCGGTGGCTCAGTTGGTTAGACGCTCGGACTTCACGTTAAAGATCCGGGGTTCGATCCCTGAGCCGGTACCTCTTGAAATTTTTCTATGTACCTTTACCGAGGTTCTGGTGGTTCGAAACTCACCTTGAGCTGCAGGTCCCCCCATCATGCACTTGACTGCAACCCAGTTCGTGACTGATGGGGTAAAACCAGGCTTTGTCCAATATTTCAAGGCCCACGCTCTTTTTCAGATCACTTGATTGCATTATAATAATACGTCCGTGATTGATAATATATACCGGGACAGGCCCGTGCATACTACTCAAAAAATATTTTAAAAATCCAAGTCTAACCAGCGATGCCTTTGACATATTGGGCTGTAACTATCTTCAGCCTGAGACATTACTTTTATAATAATAACTTTTCATGTTTTCAAAATTCATTCGGGAAGATAAAGTGGAATTAAATCAGGGTGGCCAATATTTTTTGAATGTTTATGTCCCGGTTTTCTCCTGGTTCTCCCGGTAAATATTCGTGATTTCTCCCGGATCAGAAAAAAAAATATACTCGATAAGCATCAGCAAACTTTTTTGCAAGAAATCTGTTGACTTCGAATCATATGAACACTTCTGAATTCATTTATTAAACCAATTTTTCAATATTATGTTTTAAACATTTTTTGAACAATAATTAATAATTTTAAACTGAAAATGTATGAAATAAAATAAATTAAAATATAGATATATAACGATTTTGGACAATTTAATTAGAAAAAGGAGATGAATAATATTGTGTCATATCTAACTCGGAGCGCTAAAAATTTAACATTTTTTTAAATTGAAGAATCACGAAATTGACTTATTTCGGATTAAAATTTCGAAAATAATATAATGTCAAAACGTAAAAATGGAATATTCTAAGATTCGAAGTTTGGAAAATAGATCGTTTGAAATTCAGAGGAATTCGAATTGTAATATTTATAATTAAAAGTGTTCAAAATTTAAAAAAAATTAAAACTACTGAATTTGAATCATTTTAAATTCAGAGCAATTGATATTTGACAATTTGCAATTTAAAACTAAATTGAATCTCTCAAAGTAAAAGCTTCTGAAATTCTATAATTCTAAATTGCTATTACATAACAAAATTATAATTTAATATTAAAGCTGACGAGACAAATTTGTCTAAAATCAAAGAATGAATTGAATTATTTTAAAAAAAAACGTGAAAAATTAATATTATTTTGAATGGGAAACACTAAAAATGAAAAAATTTCTACTCTGAAAAAAATTGTAATTACCAAAAATTGTGATATTAACACTTTTTTATACTCAAGTTTAAATCAAATAATAACTATTTCACGTTTGGCAGGCCGGCAATCTGCCGCCCCTAAAATTTTGCCGCCCTGTGGAGAAACACAGTCTGCACAGTGAGTAGCGCCGGCCCTGCTTTTGGCAGCAATGTTTGTTTCAGTAGACGATGTGAGATTCAACAGAAATTCGTGAACAGCATCGTTTCTCGATATCCGACGAACAGGTGTTATTGTGTAGCTGCGCTCCGAAAAATTTAATTGGCAAACTCGATAGTTTTTCAATCACACTGTTTGCAGCTCATCAAGATCTGGATTTTTAATCATATTTATCCATAAATGACTTTGACTCTCATCCTCCGGAACTACATGTCTCAAAATTGATTTATTGGACCTGCAGCCCGGTACACAGCATCGCCAATAAACTTTTGTTTTTCGAACTCTCTTAGTGTCACCTAATGAAAAAAACCTATGTAATGAAAAGGATAATTTGTATGAGTCGTGCTCACATCAGTCATGCTTATTAACGATCTAAAATTTTGTAATTATTAGGTTATAATTTTTTTCTATTTTTAATTCTAATTCGTTTGTAAATTTACTTGAAAAAAATCAGACACAATATACCTTCATACTAGATGAAAAAAATTGTGTTATAGTCAGTTACAGTTTCTTCAGTTTCTCTGCGAGATATCTTCTTACACATAAAGTTCAATAATTTTATTATACATTATTTGTGAGTTAGATGATAATTTTTCTACATTTCTAATTCATTTATTTTTTTCTTTTTTTCTTGAAAATCGTAAATCAAAACGGAAAAATTATCAGCATTTTTGTTCGATGCAAAAATCTGTGTAACACTTGGTGAAAAATATAATTTCTTACAAAGAAAAATTAATAATTTTATTATGTATTATTCTAACTCTATTTTGTTAATTCATTTGGTCACAGTTTTCATCCAATGTAAACTTCAATAAACTTTAACTTTACGACATAACCTCAAAGCCTGTAATATTTCTTACCTGTGCTACTCGTCCCACTTTTTTCTACCAATTTTTTCTTTAGCACCTTCATTTTAATTTATATATTTCACAGCATATTGCCAATCACTCTTTTTACCAACAAAATATTAAAAATGCACCAAATACAAAATAAATTCAACGGTTGTTTTCCAAACGTCAAAACATTTGAAATTTGACTGTGTTGAGGCGCAGCTTGTGTACGATGCAGACTCACAGCACTATAGACAATCATCAGCGCCATCTAAAATATGAAACCCGTATTCTTCCGCTATAAATGTTATACCGGAAAAGCTTATCTTAGTTTCCACCCACTGCCAAAGATATTATCTTTGCCACTGCCTCCAAGCAAGTTTTTCTAGTCGTCAAACTTCATTTTTTGACTTATATCTGGAAAAACCGAGGGCGTTTTCACTATTCAAAAAAAGCATTTTTTTAATCACCCTAATATATATATATATTTAGTTTTAGTTCAGATTTCTGATTGCTAGATTTTCAATTTCATTAATTAATTTCTGCATTAATTACTAGTGTTTAAACTAAATACCAGAATCTGGTTCTTTATTTATTAGATTCTGTTTATCGTCTGGTCTGATCATTTCTTCCGCCAGTCTGGTCGACTAGAGGGATCAGATGCTGAGTCAGACTCTGGCCTCTGTCATACAAGCCAGACGTTGCTACTAGGGTATCCAATCCAAAGTCCATCCCAATCTCTCCTGTGTACTTCTTGACGATATTTATGGCAGTTTGAAGTTTGCCTTCACCAGAGGCATACAGGCACACATTATTGAGTATCCAGGCGATTGCGATGACTTATATTGGCTCCTTCCACATGCGCTATTCGCCTAGAATATATCGGTTCACGAAGCAACAAACTTCAAGCTCTTCGAGCTCGTCTTCGACCGACAGGAAAGTCACAGAGCCTTTTTCAGGAAATTAATTGTATGATTAATAGATTTACGTAATCTCGCCGCGAGAAACCCCATAGCAGCCAAGGTACGGTGTAAGGTGTATTATGATCTTAAAGCTTTACCTTTTGATGCTGACTGAGACAACCTTGTGTACGTACAAATAGAGGCAAGAAAAAAAAATTGATCCTTATTATTATGGGCCGCATCAAATTGCGGGACACAACGTAATTCTATGGACACGAAGGGGTTTTGTTTCACTAAACATGTCGACAAAGATGAACCGGCGAATTTGTGACTTGGAGAACCCTCGTCGGTCTCAAAGGAAAGGAATCGAACCAGCAAGTTAAGTCCTGCCTTGGGCCACTTCGATTTTTTTTAAACGTGATGTAAATAAATTTTCTTGTCTAAAAACATAAACATAACAAATTTCTTGTTCATAATATACTACTGTTAATTTCTTTCAATAATGTCAAATTTCCCGCCTTCGGCCACCTTGAACTGCCCGGCCTTGGGCCACCTACGAACAGGCAGCATTACTAGATAATGCCAAGTTTTGCTGCCCTAGACCAATTGCAAATACGTAAAAGTACAAATAGTCCAAAAAATTTTTTGTACTTCGATACCAATAAATAATTTTGCAATACTTTTTTTATTTAAACTTTTGTATCTCATTTCACAATCAAAAAAACATAAATATTAGGTACATACGGGACGAGGATCACGCCTTGGTCAAAATGTCATTTTCGTTTTAATATTAGCATTATGTGTAATCATACTAAATCAAATTTTCAAGAAATATTCTTGCACATAGTCTTGGGGCTGGTATTTTTACGTGTTTCAATTCGACCCATAAGGTGTTTTAAAAAAATTTTAACGAAGCATAGCCCAAGGCGGGGCACCTTCCCCTAATTATTCCATTAAAAGTCATAATTAGATGGTACTGTATGTTTTAGAGTCTTATGAGGTTATCGTTATAACGAATATATAATTAATAATCCTGAATTAGCTGCATCAGCTTGGATACAATTTATTTTAATTTGTATAGGGTATCCGTAAAGTGTAAATTTTATTTTAAAATAATATTTTGTCGCAGCACCGTATTAGAAGAGAAGCAAAATGTTAATTTGGCATTTTATATTATAACAAAATGTTCCTAAATACATTCTGAAATAATTCATAGGCTTCCTTATGATTTACATGGTCAGCACTAATCCATTTTGAAGATATTCACATTTGAAAATTGGCCAACTTGTTTAATTTCGAGCGTTCATAGTTTAGAATTTTGAAAAGTCGAATATCCCTTTGAAATTCGTCTACCATGAAGATTTGCAATTAAAGATGCTTTAATTATGAAATTTTACAATTTAGAGTCACGAAGAATCAATAGTACTCTTGAAAAAAGTACTTGTGGCAAATTCTGCACCTACCTTACCGGCCATCTTATTAGCTTAGCGCGGTCACGAACCATTATCGTCCGTCGTTAAGTGATCCGTCGCTGATTTGCTATTATTTAGCTCAGAACAACGCCAGTGTTACTGAAGTTATATACTCTTGATGTCAACCAATTTGCTAAATTCTTACAACAAAAAGACAAATATTCTACAAACCAGTTGAATTATCAACCCAAAAGGGACCTACAGTTTAAGGTGGGTTCCGAACCACCAAGAGCAACAGCTTTAAGTACTTAGAGAACCTTTTTCTCTAGAGGTATCGGTTCCACGACGTTCTTTTTCCATCTCCGTCATAATCGCACGAGCGCTGCAGCCAACTTCTATCAAGTGACTACTCTAACCTCTTGTGTGCTGCCCAAATATTATAGTCGATCATTCTCAACCAAATGAATTCGGTTCGCGAACAAAGGAGAATCGATCTTCAATAAAGGTATGATGAAAAATAGCGTGCACAACTCGGGTCGAAAGGCTATATGATTGCAACAAGTGTGAGTGCCTTTCAACCCTAGTTGTGCAATATACTATTGAATTTCTCCCAGTCTTTTATATTTTCTGAATTTCAAATTCTCTGAAATCTTTTGAATTCTATGAATTCTTTTGTATTCTCTAAATTCTGTTGAAATTCTATTCTTTTTTTTTAATTCTGTGAATGCTTTTGAAGTTTCTGTATTCTTCTGCCCTCTGTGATTTCTTCTGAATTCTCTAAATTATTCTTAATTCTTTGCATTCTTCCGCTATTCTCTTAAATCTTCCGTATTCTCTGAATTCTTCTTAATTCTTTGAATTCTTCTTAATTCAATGAATTCTTCCGCTATTCTCTGAATTCTCTAAATTCTTCCGAATTCTCTGAATTGTTCTTAATTCTATGAATTCTTACACTATTCTTTGATTCCTTCTGAATTCTCTGAATTCTCCCAAATTGTTTGAATTCCCTGAATTATTCTGAATTCTCTAAATTGTTTTAAAATTTTCTGAACTTTCTAAACTGTTTTGAATTTGTTGCATTCAGGGTATCACTGAATTTTTAAAATGTTTTTCAATTATCTTGAAATCATTAGAATACACTTTGAATTATTTTAACCATCTTTGAATATTTTTAATCCTGTAGAATGCAAACGAATTCTTCAGAGTTACATTTTTTTGTTAATTCTCTTGAAATCTTTATGAAACACCGTATTCTATGAACTCTTCTCAATTATTTTGAATTCTCTGATAATTTTTGAATTGTCTGAATTTTTTTTAATTCTGTGACATATTTCAAATTCTATGAATTCTTTTATATCATCTGAATGTTTTAAAATTATCTCAATTTATTTTGAATTATGTGAATTCTTTTGAAATATGTTAATTCTTCGAAATTCTCTGAATTCTACTAAGTTTTCTAATTCTTATGAATTCTCTTAATTGTTTAGAAATTTTATGAACGCTTTAAACTACTCTGTATTCGTCGAATTCTCACGATAACACTGAATGCTTTAAATATGTTTTTTAATTATCTTGAAATCATTAGAATACACCTTGAGTTAGTTTGAACTCCTTCTTTCGAATATTTTTAATTCACTTAAAATCTTTAGAATACACGTTATATTCCTTTAACTTCCTTCGAATATTTTGAATCCTGTAGAATTCTACAGAATTCAAAACACTTGGAGGAATTAAAAATAGTTCAACGCGTATTCTAAAGATATCGAAAGAATTCAGAAAACTGAAAAGGAATTCAGAAGACTAGTTGAACACAAAATATTTCAGAGAATTCAGATAATACGAAAGAATTGTAGAAATTCAAAAGAATTAATGCTGTATTGTGAAGGTGTTAAGAGAGTTCAAAAAGAATGCAAAAGAAGTCAAAGGAGTACATATGGATTCTAGGAATTCGTTTGTATTCTACAGAATGAAACATACTCGATGGAACTTAAAATAATTCTACGTGTATTCTACAAATTTTTCATTTAATCTCGCAATTAATGCATTCCGGAATAAGTGAGGTTATATTGTGCTCTTTTCCCTCACCCGCCACCGCCCATACCTTTCAAGTCCGCCATTTTTTATGTTCTTTACATTTTTTACGTATAATACGTAAAATACGTATTATACGTATAAAAGTTCGAGTTACGCGTAACCGAGCAACCCTGATTGTGCTGGTTAATGACAGGTGAAAAACGATAAAATCTATCGTTAAAAATTCATTTTTATCGCACCTTTCACCGACTTGGCACTGGCACAATGGGCGTTCCTTCATCGTCTATGTCTAAGGTATCATCTCCAGTAACTTTTATCATGCTGGCTGATCACCTGCCAAAAAACGCAGTGGGATCTCGGACTATATACCCCGTGCCGCACCTAGGCTTATCAGGGTTGCACGGTTACGCGTAACTTGAAGTTTTATACGTATAATACGTATTTTACGTATTATGCATCAAAAATGTAATAAACGTAAAAAATTGCGGACTTGAAAGGTGGGTGGCGGTGGTGGGTGAGGGAACAGAGAATAATATAACCTCACTAATTCCGGAATGCATTAATTGCGAAATCAATTGAATTATTTTTTATAAAACTTAAAAAATGAGTAAATCAAAAGATTGCACCCTGGGCAAAAAGCAACATTTTTGCGATTTTCCCTCTTTAAAATGAAATTTAACTCCTCCTGACAGGAATTTACGGGTCTGCCACCTCTAAACCTTTTTAATAAATTAAGAAGCCATCAATAACAAGTCAGTCAGTGTCTTCGGTGTATTAAAGAATGTGGTTATCTTTATTTCCTATATAAGCGTAGTCACCATCTTAAAACGTAAATTACATGTAAAAAACAAGGGACGTAATTTGTGTAGGTAATTTACATGTAAAAAACTACGTGAATTACCTAAGGTATATTACTTGCGCAACCCTGAGGCTTATAATAGCATTGCCCTGAGGTGGATAGACCTTTTCATTTAAGAAAACGATGCTGCGCAAGCGCGTAAAGTATATAGCACTTCTGTGAGTTTCGCACGTTTTTCCCCTGAAACGTATGTGACAATAGTAAGTATTGAAGAAAAAAAATTTTCGAGGAATTAGAAGTTAAAAAACGCCCACAAACAAATGTCTGATTTATCAGGATAAAATCCATTTAAAAGAAAAAAGTTTGGTGCGACGAAGAAGTGCTGTTTTGGAAATTGTAAAAGTGACAGTCGCCGCGCAAGTCGTACTTGGAATATAACTATTATTTTGTTTAATTTCCAAAACCCTGTTTAATGTTTCGGAAGGGTAACATTCCTGATGATGCACTTCAAATGCATATTCCAAATCGCGCGGAATGCAGTAAAAGTAATATGTGGGCGAGGTTATGTGCGCGCAGAGGAGTGTTTTTTACATTCTTTGTGCAGGAAAATACTTGTCGACAAGTATTTTTCCAGCATAAAGAAAATAAACAAAGACACTTGTATTTGCTCATTGCATTTCGTGGGAGAAAGTGGTCCATCTGAAAAGTTCCCCAGCCCCCTTAAAAGTAAGAGCCAGCAAGAAAATTTCAAGATAAAAATAAAAAATTAATTATATATTCAAGGACTGTGGAAGAAGAAATTTTGAATGTCGCATATCGAAAGCAGGCCTACTGTATTTTAATTTTTAGAAAAAATGTCACTTTTTGCCATAGACTATTTTGTATTTTTATTTAGTATTTTTCAAGCTACATGAATTTAAAAACTGACAACCCACTTATAATGACAGCTATTCCTGTGACTAGTCACAAAAATATTATAAGATCGTACCCCTAACCCTTTTCCAGCTCTTCGTGGGGGCGGGAAGGCACACCTGTGTCTTTTCACAAAATTAATGTATTAATTTTCTGGCAGACTATCATTTCTATAAAAAAATGCCTGCAACAAAAAAGGTGTACTTCAACGAGGTCTACAACTTTTGTTTAAAACATTTTTTTTTATTTCACATATTAGCTGAGCTAAACCCAAAAAAAAAAAATTATTTTTATGGCTTTTTGATGATTTCACCATGAAAATAAAATTTGCGCCAATTTTCACTTTCATATTTACAATCAGCGCGTCAAAATACATCAGCGTCAAGCCGAAACTAATGGATGTATGGATTTATGTATTATATCAATTTTTCAACATGACAATCGATTTACTACTGATTTTCTCGGACATTATCACTCGTATGAAAAAACTCTGAAAACATAAGATGTATATTTTGAGGAGATCTACAACTTTTGTTGAAAACATTTTTTTAAAATTTCGATAATTACTGAGATAAATGCAAAAAACCATGATTTTATGGGTTTTTTATGGTTTTCACAATGAAAATCAAATTTTCGCCAATTTTCACTATCATATTTGTAATGAGCGCGTCAAAATACATGAGAATACGGAGCCCAAAGAAAATCGGAGTTCCACCCTTTTCGGAAGTTTATCCCAAATCTAATCATAGGATGAGAATGTAAGAGATGGTACCTAAAAATAAAATCACCGTTGTTCCTCGGTCCAGCAGCCTGACAGACATTTTTTTACTAAAAAATCTTTATTTCTTATTATAATAAAATCTCCCCAAATATGACTCAAAAATAAAATAAAAACAATATTTTTACGTCTTATTGTAAATTTTTAGCATTTTCTGCCGTCTTTTTTTTTGCAAATAATAACTGGAGGCCGTATTTTGTGATTGAAATATAATAGTTAGTCATTGTTGGGAGAAGTACATTTTTTTAAAAACATTATGTAATTATTCAAACAATTATTCATTGTTTATTTTCAAAATCTTAATAGAATTCAATGTCTCATAAATAAGCATAAAAAATGTTTCATCCCAAAAAGTTATTCTTTTCCGAAGAAATCAGAATTGAACATCGCAATATCACAGTCTGACAGACATTTTTTTACTAAAAATTCTTTAAAAAAAAAATTTTGTTGCATTAAATGATAATATCAAGAAACATCAATTTAATGCAATAAAACAAAATATACCGCTTTCATAATAATAATAATAATACTAATAATAATAATAATAATAATAATAATATGCACTTTCCCCCATCATGCACTTGACTGCAACCCAGTTCGTGAATGATGGGTAAACACCAGGCTTTGCCCAATATGTCAATATATATATATATACCGGGCAGCATTGTGCATACTAATCAAAATAATAAAAAATTCAATCCAACTCTAACCAAAAATGCCTTTGACATATTGAGCTGTAACCATCTTAAGCCTGAGACATTAATTTTTCTCATCAGTCACTTGACTTATACCGTGGCTATGATGGAACACCGGGTTCTTTTTCCCCGAGAACAAGTTTGAAAAAAATACTAATAATTGGTAGCTCTAAGAAAGCATCCAGAGGCGACTGTTGTCACCTCCAACACTCGCTGCCATTGTGTAAGCATAAAGCGGTGAAAGAAGAACTGGAAACCACACCATGCTCCTAATTTTGTACCTACAACATCATCGCAAATGATTTCATACGACGTATTAAATTAACTAATTACAAGTGATTCGTCGTACGGTGGAGAGTCATTGTTGTAACGTCAGTCCCACCAAAACTTCTGTTACAGGGTGGGGGGGGCAAGTAAAGGAACCCGAGAGTTTCAATTGGTTGATGTTTTATGCGGAGCAGGTTACCAGTCTTCAGCAGCGTTGTAATAGATAGGAGTTCAAATTTTCCCATCTGCCAATTTCTGGCCTACTTCTAGGCAGATAACCAAAAACACTTTTATTATTATTATTATTATAAAATTCAGTGAAAACCATTCAATTGATCCCTTCCTTATTGAATTTCATAAATTTCGTTAATTCCTTACATTCCGAGAATTTTGTGAATCCCGTGAATACAGTGAATTCCGAGAATTCATTGAATTTCATGAATTCCATGACTTGCGTGAATTCCATAAATTCAGTGAATTCCGTGCATTCCATGAATTCCGTGAATTTCAATAATTCCTTGAAATCCATGAATTCCATCAATTCCATGAATTCCATAAATATCGTGAATTCCTTCAATTCCATCAATTCCATGAATTCAATGAATTCCTGGGATTCCAATAATTCTTGGAATTCCATTAATTTCTTGAATTCCATGAATTATTTGAATTCCGCGAATTCCATAAATTCCGTGAATTCCTTGAATTCCATAAACTCTGTGAATTCCGTAAATTCCCTGAATTCCTTAAATTCCATTAATTCCGTGAATTCCATAAACGTGAATTCCTTAATTTCCGTGAATTCCTTGAATTCTATTAATTCCGTGAATTCCTTTAGCACGATTTTCTACTCATAAACGCTACAATACATGTATTGGAATGCTCGACGGTGATTTCACACTTCACAACGCTTAAAATACGTTTATTACAATTTCGTCATTCCAATACCGTGTTTGCAATTTTACCTTACGCTTGTATTGTAGAACTGTTGGAGAATTCTAAACATTTTTAACAGTGTGGATAAAACGTCCGACTCCTGTGCGCCACCACACGGCGCACATCTGTGACGCTTATTAGCAAAATACGGTCAGAAATCATTTAACAACTTTACTATCAAGGTTGATTAGAAAATAAGAAAGTTTATCATTGTTTAATTTAGGTGGTCATTTTAACTACCCGTTTGGTTAAGACGGCCAAAAACCTAGCCATTTTTGCTCAACATTATATACTTATTTAAATGGTTTAATTGGGACTTTTAACGTTTTCAATATTTAGAATATATAAAAGTATTACCTATAGCATAATTTCTTGTTTTCAAGAGGATATATAAGACTGTGTTGGTAGATTTTATGTAAAAACTTTATTTTACATATTTTCCATATAATTGGTAATATGTGAAAATTATTGTTATTTATGAGTCATCTCAAATTATAGATAAAACCAAGACGGATTAAAATCTCTCATGACTTTTCAAAATGAAAAATAGTCCTACGGTGTCGTGATGAGGGGAATTTTAAGAATTTAAACCAATTTCCATATAGGTTCGAAAATTACGGTAATTTATTTTACCTATAGTTTTTGGAATAAAATGCTCATGATAAATAAAACCATAACTTTTGTTATTGTTCATTTCGATTTCCGTCATTATGATTATTCGATTCTTCACATATAAATGTATAATTTTGAAATTTTTTTAAAAACCCATCAACTGTTCCATTTTGATTGATTTCTTCCTTTCATATATATATATTTCGTTCGATTTTGTTCGGTTTTGATTCCTTAGGAATCGAACCGAAGGGCCTATGACAAAGCCACCGAACGCGTCCTCGGGTTGCGGTCGAAACGTACGTCGGTTAAACATGACAAATAAATTTTGATTCTTTAACATCTGAATCCATTGCCTTTTATATGATCGTATGACCAAATTAATTTTATTCGTGAAGAATAACTACGCTATTGAAAGCATGAATGAGGGTTTTCAAACCTCGTATTGTATCGGTTGAACGATGAGTTTTTACAGGAACAAGATTTCTTAAAAGATTCTTTTCGGAAACACACCGGATTTTTTTTGCATCAAAGAAATTTGTGCTTCGGTAGGTACGAAATATAAATACTGTCTTAACCTAGAGTATAGTTATTTAGTGTTTTAATTAACAATTTTTTGTTTAAAGAACCTCGATCATACTTCTAGCTTTAAATATAATTGGTAAAAATTATGACAACAATGAATTACATTTATAAAAAATGTGTTTCCAAAAAACATGATGAAGTTTAAAACATTCAGGTTCTCAGTGAAAAAGGCATTACAAAAATTATTATTTGTATAATTTTTGAAGACAATAGAAGGCAATTTATAAACAGTTTAATAAATAAAAATAAAAATAAAAAGTGCATGCAGCGAGAATCGAACACGCGACCTTTCTGCAACAAAGCCGAAGTGATACTGCCTGAGCTACTGGCTTCAGAAAACAGCAAAAATTACATATTGCTGCTTTCGCAAATTAATATTCGGATAATGAACCTTCATCACAAAAATTATGAACCGAAACTCAAGTCGACAATTTCCAGTCTCTCCTTGCGAATGACATACTGGAATATCCTGTGGGAAAATATTGAAAATGCAGGAGGTCCAGTCAGTGTATGAAGAGGTTAAAACGGGTTTTCATTCAAAATTCACTAGAGGTGAAGATATATTCTTGGAAAATAGGGACAGACAGAAAAGGAAAGTCAAGGGGGCTGCTGGAGAAAGGGTTTAGAAGGGGTGGGGGTCAGAATGGGTATAGCGTTACACGCAATTAGTAGTCGAGTACAAATTTTGTGTACGAGAGGTAAACTCGTCGGCAGTATGGTAAACGTGTATTAAACTAACTAAGGGACCAAGCGAGAGGCCAGATGAGCGATGGCTCGAGTGAGTGTTTGCTTAGAGACCCCCTACCCCTCTTATACCCTCTTATGCTACCTTCAAGTTTGTTTTTAATTATTGTGAAAGAAACGAGGTCAAACGCACTTTTACAGTTTTTTCCCCAAAGAAAGCGCGCAAAAATACATTTCTCTTCATGTGTAGACGAGTTTAGAGGTGTAAATTATATTTTTTCCTGGTTATTCGTTATGTTATATCAATGTTACATTGAAGTTACGTAACTGTTTCATTCATGTTGCATAAGTGTTATTTACAACTCAGATAAGTGTGGACTAATACTTTCTTATTTGTCATGTTGTAGTTAGGCTAGTCTTATATAAATGTTACATTGAAGTTACGTAACTGTTACATGCATGTTGCATAAGTGTTATTTACTAATCAGATAAGTGTGGACTAATTTCTTATTTGTGAAGTCGCAGTTAGGCTATTCTTATATAAATGTTACATTAAAGTTACGTAACTGTTACATGCATGTTGCATAAGTGTTATTTACTAATAAGATAACTGTGGACTAATACTTTCTTATTTTTCATGTTGCAGTTAGGGAAGTCTTATATAAATGTTACATTCAAGTTACGTAACTGTTACATGCATGTTGCATAACTGTTATTTACTAATCAGATAAGTGTGGACTAATTTCTTATTTGTGAAGTCGCAGTTAGGCTATTCTTATATAAATGTGAGAATAAAATCCCTCTGCTGTTGGGCTGTGATGCAAACTCTCACCACACGGTGTGGGGAAGCACAAACATCAACGAAGGGGGAGGGATTTAATTGAATATATAACAGGCACAGAACTGGAGATTCTGAATCGGGGTGATACTCCCACATTCCAGAATAAAAACAGGAGTGAGGTTCTCGATTTGACTCTATGCTCTCGGACCACAAATATATCGTGTTTCGATTAATCTAGGAAAACTGGTGGTTTCCAAGATCAGACAGCACAATTTAGTCTAGGCACAATTAAGTCTAGGAAGGGAGCAGAATGGTGGAATACCCTCCTGGAGAAACTCCGTAGAAAGACAAAAATGTTGTGCAATAGGGCAAATAGAACTAAATTGCCTTCAGACTGGGACATCTATAAGACAGCCCAGTGTGATTACAACAAAAATTTAAGAAAGTATAAGCAGGAAGATTGGAGGGGCTTCTGCGAGGAATCGAAAAACATTCCGAATCCGAACCGACCAAGAGGAGGAAGGCTGGGGCCAAGAGGTAGAGAGGGCCGACTGGAATTTCACCGCTAAGGTCGCTGACTACAAAAAGGTGGAATGGGCCGTACGGTCCTTCTGTCCTTTTAAATTACCAGGGGCGGATGGGATTTATCCAGCACTTATACAAAAAGGCATGGATTTAGTTGTCCTTCCTCTGACGAAATTATTTCGGGCAAGTATAGCCCTTAAACATGTGCCATCGGCATGGAAGGATGGCAGAGTGGCCTTCATACCCAAACCTGGGAGGGAGGGTTACGCTACTGCAAAATATTTCCGACCAATCAGCCTAACGTCTTTTATCCTGAAAACGTTCTAGAAGCTGGTCGAGATATACATTACGGATGAGGTGCTCTTGGCCTCCCCGCTGCATAGAGGGCAGCATGCTTTTCAGGCAGGCTGCTTGGTAGAAACCGAGCTTCATGCTGTTGTGGCAAAATTGGAGCAGCAGTTGGAACAAAAGCGGTATGCCGTGTGCACCTTCTTGGATATAGAGGGCGCTTTTAGCAATACTCCAGAAGTCATATGTCGAGAGGCTTTGAGATGTGGTGTGCCGGATCAGTTTGTATGCTGGATAGAAGGCATGCTACGCCGGAGAAGACTCGAAACCAGATACGGTGAGGGAGTAGCTCGACGGGGATGCCCACAGGGGGGTGTCCTGTCGCCCCTCCTATGGTGCATTGTGGTGGACGGCCACCTTCTAAGGCTAAATAAAGAGGAGTACTATACTCAGGGATATGCGGATGACTTTGTAATCCTAGTCAGGGGGACTCATCTGGAAACGCATATGGGTCTTATGACGTCGGCGCTGCGCATCGTAGATCTCTGGTGCGATAGGTCAGGGCTCTCGGTAAATCCGGGAAAGACCAACCTGGTCATTTTCACGACAAATTATAAAGTTCCAAAAGTTGTCGCTCCTTTATTTTGCAGTGGGGAGCTGACGTTTTCAGATTCTGTTAGATATCTGGGAGTAATCCTAGATAGCAAGCTGAACTGCACAAAGCACCTGGAGACCCAATGCAAGAAGTTTGTCGTGACTTTTTGGATGCACAGGAGAGCCTTTGAGTTGACGTGGGGTCTAGGGCCTAAAATGCTTGCATGGCTCTACTACCAGGGTCCAGGGGAGAGGGAGGGTCAGGAGCAGAAATTTATGACAGCAAGAGAGGGAAAGGGATAGGGATCCCACTTGGTCGACATGCTACTGTCTTTCAGGCGGAGGTCTTGGCCGTCCTTCGCTGTTTTATGACACTATCTCAATGGTCTAAGCATCAACGCCTATGGTTTGAATAAAGATGAAGAAAAAAGAAGAAGCAGTACCAAAAATTGAACCAAGTGAAACAGTTTAAAGAAAGTCTCATCAATACACCTTCTTATTGCGAAGAAAACAACGGATAAATAATAATAATAACATAAGTGATAAAGAAGTTGCCAATAAAAATATCATCTATCATTTCACATGGATCAAAATCTTACCTCCCCAGAAAAAAAATATAGTGGATTATGACTAAAATTTATGCAAACAATTCATGAAATATGAAAACTTCATTCTAATAGAAGAATTAATTGCTTCGATTTTCCACAGATTAGAAAGAAAGAAAACATACAAGAGTAGTGAATGTGCATGAATGTGAATGAAAGAACTTTTAAATCCTAAGAATCATTTTGCACCATTTACCATATTTCAGAAGTCTTTGCGATTGAGCGACTCAAAAATAGTCATAAATCTCATGGAATACATCTGAAAATAAACTAAATCATATACAAATTTTGCATGAATCTTGGAAAATAACAGCAGAACCTTTAACATTACCCAATTTCCGGTGTAACCTTTTTCGAAACCGTGTTTATTCATTTGAGCAGTTACTTCATATAGTCTCATATTCTAATTTAAAATTAGTAACATTTGTTTAGAAAAAACCTAATATTAATAATATAATACAAAGAAGCTTGCCTACTCTATTAATATATTATAACTATTATAAAAATCATTAACACCTAACCATTTTACAAATAACTTATTTTCACGTATCTTTAATCAGGGTGTCCGTAGGTTAGGGGAAACCTGGAAATCAGGAAAAGGACAGATAATTGATAGAAGAAGCACTTCAAATAAATATCTAGAATAAGTTTAAAATGGTTATTTTTCACTCATGACAATTACATGGAAAAATCTGACTGAACTTACGTGCACATTTATTGAAAGCTTTTTCCACTCACGTACATTAAATTGCGTGTACAGTGTGCATTAAAATTCAAAGACGATAATTTCAAAGTACGCTCGTTTTAGCTTCCACACTAATAATTAATTTCAGTTGTAAAATGATATAATACACCCAGGATTTCCCTTCGATCAAGTTTTTTGACTTCGCAGGTGACTTATTATTTAACCTGAAATCCTTTTAAAGATTTAAAATTGAATATATATGAAGTGACTTATAGGTTAGGTCGAGATTTTGAATTCTATCTATATTATTCTGTGCAATATATAGTTTGAAATATCTGCAACTCATAATATTGTAAAAACTACACAGTTGATTTATGTAAGTAAACTTAAACGCTATTTTAACAAAAACAAATTGAATAAAGTGTATTGTTCAAAAATAAATTTTCATTTACAAATGCATGAAAATCTCTTTTAGTTACCAGTACGTGAAATTTAAGTTACGTTCGTGATTTGAAAGTGCTGGAATTTCCAAGAATTTTTTAACAGTACTACAAAAGTCTCACAATCTGCTGTTTGTATAAGCTACAAGTAACCACGTTAATCAAGTTCGATAAGAAGGAGAAGGAAGAAGAGAAGGAGGATGAGGACATATTGACAGATTACAAGCCTTAAATGAACTGTTAGAATCTTAATTATGTATTAAACCTCCTATATTATTTGAAATAACTAATATGATTCCAGGTGGGCAAGGTGAAAAAATACACATGTGTTTATTTTAAGAAATGAGATTTATTTAACATATAGCAGTATGATATATATATATATATATATATATATATATCTTTGGGAAACAGTGCTCAACTAAACTTAGACAACCGGGTTTTCACAACGGTGCGAACCAGAAAAGACCACCGAGAGTAAGGAATATTCTGGATATGGGGGATTTACAAAACCCATTAGAATGTTACGAAGTAACAGATAAAGAACAAAACCAGATCGACCACTACGAGGAATCTGCAGAGTTTCAGCAAGCAGTGGATGATTACAGTCCATACATGGAAGACACTCAAACGGAAGTTCCTACAGATTGTTAGTAGATTCCGGAGCCGCGATAAATCCTATAAAGAGATCGGGAGTGCCAGCAGAAAGAACACCGTTTGATATGAAAAAACGTTTTGCCATGGGGAAAGATATACATCATTCAAATCAAGCGGTAAAAATACCATATTTAGGAAAACTGCATCTCTTTCATATAATTGATGATGATTTCTCCTTACCAGAGGAAGGTATCATCGGCCTGCCCTTTTTTAACGCATTCGATAAATACCATTTAACAAAGGACTTCCTTTACGTAGACAAGAAAAAGTTAGCCCTCATGAGGACGGTACATTTTTACCTGGTAATACAGCAAAATTAACCCGGATAAAATTAATTGACAAAGATCAAGACATTTACATAGGAAATCACAAATCAATCCTTGACGGCGTTTAAAAAATACAAAACAAAGAGTTGTAGCCCTCTACAATTATGACAAAGACCCATTGATAATACCACAAAAAATCGAGTACGAAGCAATAGAGCAAATTGAAGAAATGAATAGAGTGAGCGTTACTTTGAAGGAAAAAAAAACAGGAAAAAAGAATTCAAGATTCATTAAGCAAGGCTAGATTGAAGCACGTAGAAAAAGCGGTAGCTTCTAAATTGTGGAAAATAATAGCAGGGTACAGAGATATTTACAACCTCGGAAAGGACCCTTTTCCCTGTACCGATCTGGTGGAACATAAAATAATTTTGATGATCGGAAAAATAGTAAATTTAAAATCCTATCGTCTTCCTGAATGTCAGAAAGAGGATATAAAAACACAAATGCACGAGTTGAAGGAAAAAGGTGTCATAAGAGACTCAAAAACACCCTTCAATTCACCGATTTGTGTTGTCCCAAAAAAAGAAAACGCGTCTGGTAAGAAGAAATGGCGAATAGTAATCGATTTCCGCAAGGTAAACGAAAACACAGAACAAGATGCTTACCCGCTGCCATAATTGAAGGCATTTTGGACGAATTAAGGAAAGCGAAATTCTTTTCAGCCTTCCACCTCAGCTCTGGGTTTCACCAAATCCCAATGAGTGAGACCTCAGAAAAGTATACTGCTTTCTCAACACCAGAAGGACATTTTTAATTCAACAGAATGCCCTTTGGACTCAAAAATGCTCCCGATACTTTCCAAAGGATGATGGACAGCGCCCTGAGAGGATTAATGGGAAAAAAATGTTTTGTTTACCTCGACGACATTGTCGTATTCGGCTCAACTTTAAAAGAACACAACGAGAATTTAGTAAGCCTATTTGATAGACTGAGGGTTACAGGATTAAAACTTGAGCCAGACAAGTGCGAGTATTTACGCTCGGAACTCGAATATTCAGGACATTTGTTAACTGAGGACGGCGTGAAACCTAATTCAGTAAAAATACAGGCAGTACAAGATTTTTAACCACCACAGAATATCACCCAAGATCAGAGCTTTTTAGGACCTGCAGGGTACTATAGAAAATTTATAAAAAATTTCTCTCAAATTTGTAAGCCTCTTACAAATCTAACACAGAAGGAGAACGGGATCAGTGGTGCATTTAAAGTTACTGCGCAAAAAAATTCAGAAAGTCACTGACTTATCAAACAGCCCTCGTACGATGAAAAAGGGAATAAGAGTTAGAAGAAGTTGCAAAAGATGAGAGTATCTTCTCAATTACAGGAGAACTCATTTATAATTAATTGAAAAAATAAGAATAAATGCAAGAAAATAAGAATAAATGCAAGAAAATATTGTAATTAACTTTTAGAAATTTCCTTTCCTTATGTCAAACTTCTCCTACTTTTATTCTCGACTTACTTCCCCTTCATTGTTTCCCAGTTGAAAGTAAATTCTCCAACTTCTACTCTCAGTTTTCCTTTTATTTCTGTTGTGCCTTTTTTCATTCTCCATTCTTACATTTATTTTTCATACTGATGGGCACTTCTACTGATTTTTAAAAATTCTCATTACATAGACTTCCTACAGTGTTTTGACAATTTAAAATTAAACTATTTGAGGTATAAAGCATAATTTTAATTATCAATTTTGTTTAAATTGAATCTTTCAAGCAAAGAGCATCTAAAATTCGAAAATTTTAAATTGGAATTGTAGAAATTTTAAAGATGATGAAAATTATAATTTCATGTACACAGTACTTAATTTGCCATTTTCGTCGTTCAAGATGGAAGCATTTTAAATTAAAAACCTTAAAAATCGGTGTATTCTAAAACTATTAAAATTTAATTTTCATTTAAAATTGGAAACCTTCAAAACTGAAAAATTAAACTGAATGATTTTTGAAATTCAATAATTTCCATTATAATTTAAAAATAGTCCGAAAAGAGGCCAGAAAGCAACCTCAAGTAAGGGTTTCGAAGGCGTAGTCTTAAATTTATTTGAAAAAACGTCATTTTTATTATATTTCTTATTATTAAACCATTAAAAAAAGAAAAAAATACATTTGAGCTGTCCCCGAAGAAAATCAGAATAAATCAAAAGCTTCCAATATAGTGGTCTAAATAACAGCATTTTCTTCATTTTTTCTAGATTGTAACCACTGATAAAAGAAACAAGACTATAGATTTCAATTTGAGCCGTCCCAGAAAAAAATCGGACTAAAAGAAAAGCTTCCACTAGCATAGTGGTTTTCTCTTCCCTCCATTTCCTCAATTCCTTCCCCTTCACTATAAAATAATTTTCGTAATAAAATTGGGAATGTCTATAGGTAGACAATTTTTCCCAGGGATCTCAGTATTTTTCTACGCTTGGTAGAGCTCAATATGGATCAAATATAAACCCATAGTATAATAGCTTTAATAGTTTTTTTTAGAGGCCTGCAGATAGACGGACGGACACCTGAACCATTTTATAACAGGGTGGCGACTCAAGCTTTAAAAAAATTCAGGCTATTTCCCGTTATTCACGGTAAAAAATTTAAATTTTCCGGGTTGAATTTCAAGCGTTTATAATAATTATTATTCAATATTAACTGCTTTATTGTATACAGTTTGAAAAGGAATAAACATTTTAGAACTCCGTGGCAAAATACAATATAACGTAAATTATTGTAAAAGTGATTTCAGACTTCACAATAGGAAATGTTCTCAAAACAGGGATAATAGGGTGATTTTTCAAGAAAATAGGGAAATAAAAGGGGAATATTATATCATTAAGCCGTTTCCCTTTCGGGGTAGGCGTGAATTGCTCGGTTGGAAAGTAGTGACGTGTAGATCGGTATATAGGTGAAGGGTAGATAGGTATATAGGTTTAAGGTATAGATATTTTAGATTGATCTAGAATTCTCGTCTCGACCTTTACGTTTACCGTGCGTATGCATTTCGTCAATCATAGTTTCAGTCCATTCCGAGGCTATTTTATTGTTTATATTATTCATGGTCTAGATTGTACACCCAACTACCACCTTTATGCGTGTATTTTGAATTGATTTCAAAAAATTTGAAATATTTTAGAGTATTCAAAAAATTTTCACGGCATTTTCGAAAGTTTTACAACATTTTGAGGGAATACAAAAAATTTAAGGATTTGAAAATTTTTAGAGAATTTAAAAGATTCTAATGTAGTTTCATTTGATTTCAGCAATTTGACTGATATCAGATGATTTAAAAAGATTCTGATTCATTTTTTAAAGCTTGGAAAAGTTGCAAGTGATTTAAAAGATTTCAAAGAAATTGAAAGATTTTAGGGCAAAGAATCTAATACTTTTTCAAGATATTTGAATAATTTCAATGAATTTAAAAAGATTTTGAAGGATTAGAAATGTTTTAGGATATTTTAACAGATTCTAAGGAATTTGTAATTTATTTCAGTAATTGATTTGCAATTTAGAGGATTTAAAAAATATCGAGTGATTTTACAAGATTTCAACTGAATATATATTTTCGGAAAATATTTGAGAGAATTTCAGAAGATTTTAAGGAATTTTTTCTATTTCAACAGTTTGAAGAAATTTTAAAGGATTGGACTTATTGTAGTGTATTTCAAAAGAATCCAAGGTACTTTAAAGAGATGTCAATAATTTCAAGGAATTAAAAAAATTGTAAAGATCTTAAAATATTCCAGGGATTTTTGAAGTATTTCAAGGAATTTTGTATTTATTTTAATAATTTGAAGAAATTTTTAAGGATTAAGAATATCTTATGGAATTTCAAAAAAATTAGAGGATTTGAAAACATTTAGAGTCTTCTTTAAGATTCCAAGGATTTTTCATTTTATTTGAGTAATTTAATCGATTTCAGATGATTTGAAATAGTCTAGAGTAATTTAAAATATTCCAAGGCATTTTCGAAAGCTTTAAAACGTTTTAAGTGATTTTTAAAGTTTTAAAAGGTCTTGAAATATTGAGTGACTCCAATGAATTTTTTTTATTCGAATAATTTGAAGGAATTTCAAAGGCTGTGAAATATTTAAGGCTGTTTTTAACATTTTTATTTGATTTTAAAGAGATTAAAAAAATTTCAAGGACCCAAGGAATTTTCAATTGAATTTAGTAACTGATTTCAGAAGATTTCAAATATTTTGGACTATTTAAAAAAATTTCAAGGCATTTAAAAAAAATTTCAAGTTTCAAGGAACTTAAAAAAAGTTTTAAGGATTTGAAAACTTTTAAAGTATGCTAAAAGATTCCGAAGAGTTTTTAATTGATTTCAGTAATTTCATTGATTTCAGAGTATTAAAAATATTTTTAAGTATTTCAGGAGATTCCAAGGCATTTTCTGAAGCTTTAAAAAGTTTCAAGTGATTTTTAAAGTATAGAAGGCTTTTCTTTATTTCAATAATTTGACAGAATTTCAAAGGATTGGAAATATTTTAGGGTGTTATTAAAAATTTTAAGGGATTTTGAAAAGCTTTAAAAAATTCAAGAAATTCCAAAATATTTATGGTATTTTAAAACATCTGAGGCTTTATAGTTGATTATGAACCAATCTATTAAAATTATTACATTTTCCAATTAGGAAAAGAAACAATCAAAAATTTAATGTATTTCTAACATTGCTAATATTGAATGCATTCTTCTTTCAAAATTTTAAATAAAAAATAGATTTCTTTCAATATCTAAGATATATTTTCCATTGTAAATTAGCTCTCTTGAACCGTACATCACTTTTATTTTGTTATGTAAAATATTTTTCAATGTTTTTTGAGCCGAAGATATTTTTTTACATATTAGGGTGCTTCTTGGGTCTTTTATATACAAATATATTGAGACACCCAATAAGCACCTTTATATCCATCACTCATCAGGGCTAAAGCGTAGTTTATCGCGTCCTAGGTATCTAAATTGAATTTTTCTTTTACTGTGACTTATACATACTAAATCGTAGTTCATAGATATTATTGTAATAAGTTGAAATGTCTATGTAAAGGGTTTATTTTTAAATGCAATTTGTTTCAAATATAAAGAAGCAATATTGTATACGTTAATATCTAAGATATATTTTCCATTGTAAATTAGTTTTCTTGAAACGTACATCACCTTTATTTTGTTATGTAAATTATTTTTACATGTTTTTTAAGCTAAACATGTTGTTTTATATATAAGGGTGCTTCTTGGGTCTTTTATATATAAATATATTGACCGACCTAATAAGCACCTTTATGTCCATCACACATTAGAGGTAAAGTGTAGTTTATCGGGTCCGAAGTATTCAAGTTGATTTTTTTTTACTGTGTCTTATACATACTAAATTGTGGTTCATAGATATTATTGTGTAAAGTATTTTTACATGTTTTTTAAGCTAAAGACGTTTTTCTATATATAAGGGTGCCCATTGGGTCTTTTATATATAAATATATTCGCTATGTAAAGCGCTAGTTTTAGTATGAAACTATTTTCTCCAGATATAAAAAATCTATATTTTATATATTATTAGCAAAGATATATTTTATGTTGTAGATTAGCTCTCTTGTAACTTACATCATGTTTATTTTGCTACGTAAAGCATTTTTATATGCTTTTCACACAAAAAATGTTTTTTTTTTTATATATATAAAGGTGCTTATTGGGTTCGAACCAATAACCACCGTCTAACGTATGAAATTTATCTGGTCGGACACAATAAACCCGCAAAGACCCGATAAACACCACTTTACTTCAAATATGGACCTGATAAACACCGTTTAACAGGAGAGTGCGATCGGGAGCAACTAACATCTATAAAAATGACACTGGCCCCCCAGTAGAACTACGGTGAATATATATATATACAACCCCCATTCGGTTTCGGTTTCGATTCCTTTGGAATAGAACTGAAGGGCCTATGGCAAAGCCACTGAATGCGTCCTCGGGTTGCGGATAGAGGGTCCCTGTACCAACGGTTTCTGCTGAATATGGTTACAATAATTAATAGTCAGTCGCGGACAATTGTCCAAGGATGGTCCCGAAGGAATAACCCCTAAGTCGGGGCGTAGCAACCGTGCCGAAAGCTGAATGGCACCTGGGTGAGGCGTCTTAAATGGTGATTCTAGGCTACCGGGCGACCTCTCAGAGTATGCAGCCTTATCCTTGCACGCGGGGCTCTACAAGGATGTAACAACCCTTTCCCTAGCTGCTCGTAGGAACAACAATAGCACCACCAAAACACCAAAAAGTTGTAGATGTGATTCAAAACAATCGAACGCGCAGAGCACCCGACAATGGGTCGGCAAAAAATGCCGATCATCCTAGAGTTCGGAGTGCTGAAAATAATGTAGATGGAAACACGGCGACGAACCGGCAAAACGCCCACATTGAGTGGACGAACCAACTCAAGGATGACTTGCTAGACTGCTACGATGCCAGCATTATCCCTGTTCACCGAGGCTTTATGGCACGTATGCAAGTTCGAACGAGTCGAGTCGAGCTTGTTAGCTTTCGAGTCAAGTCGAGCTGAGCTCGATCCGGTTCGAGCCGAGTCGCGATCGAGCTTTCCAGAAAGCTCGAAACTTTCCGAGTACTTGAATACTTTCGAGCTACTCTAAAGTTTCGAGGTGCTCAAAAGTTTCAGTTTCTCGAAACTTTTGATATTAACAAGAATTTTTTTCAAACCCGAAACTAAGAGGTTTTTCGCATTGCTAAAAGCGATATTGACATAAAAATCCATGATTTTTTATCCATAACGATGACCAAATTCTGTAAAAATTCAATAAACTGACGACATTTCTGAACATAATAAATTTCTTCAAAATTTCAATTAAATTTATGATCAGAAACCTGAAAAAACTCTAGTATACTGAGCAATTCGAAAAAACCCCTAGTACCAGGTTTGAAGGAATTCTTGTGAATTTCAAAAGCTTCGAGAACCCTAAACTTTCGAGCAGCTCGAAACTTTCGAGTACTAGAATGTCTTCGAGAACTGTAAACTTTTGAGTACTCGAATGTCTTCGAGAACTCGAAATTTTCGAGAACTGGAAACTTTCGAGTAGCTCGAAACTGTTCGAGTACTTGAAACTTTCGAGTAGCTCGAAGCCGTTCGAGTTCTCGAAACTGTCGAGTAGCTCAAAAATTTCGAGAACTCGAAATTTCGAGCATGCTTGAGCTCGACTCGAAAAAAGTCGGCTCGACTCGACTCGAAGTTTCGAGCTTTTTGCACACCCTTACTGGTAAGTGAATAACATCACCTTAAACCTCAAGACTTTATAATGAAATTATTTTTTTTTGTCAACAGTCCTTGGGATCTTCTTTGGGGACAGGTTTATAGGCATTGTCATTGAGCTGCGTATAGCTGACTCCAATTGTTTTCTTAACATGGTAAAAAATCTGTTCATGGAAGAAAACCACCCTCATTCTCGCTCTATGCTTCCACTTTAAGAAAGAATCTGCACTTTCATTTTCATTAAATTTCGGAAGTTACCGATTCCGTACTATGTGAGACATCTCTCTCAGACGCTCCATATTATTTAAGTCACTTTGTTAACATCTTTTTGCTGTTAGGCTGAAGGGAAACATGAAGCAAACACATATAAACGGAAGGAAACAGAGATAAGCAGTGCCACGTAGCTTAAACTAACATAAAAGCAGAAAGAGAGATACACTAACACATACTGACACATAGCAGAGACTGTCATATAAGCTCACAAAATAGAAACATTTTGCTAGAAAAGTAGACACAACGTACACTTAACTACTTGCGAGGAAAGGGGAGGAATGCAAACTTTGTAGCACTTTTTAATATTGAACGGAAAGCCGTCAATAAAGCCATTTCTGAGTTGTCATTTTCATGTCTTCAAATGACTACCTCACTATTTACGAGAAAGTCCTGCACTGGAAAAGTGGCGATCCAATTTCGTTATAATAAACATTATCAGAAACTTTTCTGCTAAATTCATATGTAGAATCGGGCTATTCATCTACCCCGATATTAATAAATTACTTTATCAAGTACGCAACCATATTACTATCAAAACTATCATTTGCTCTGCAATATTTTGATCCGATGCTTGACCATTTGAAAAACGATTTTTATCTATATGACTACTACATTTGAAATTACACTTGCTTTCACATTTCTTATAACGTACATTTAAATTGTTTTCAAATAATCCAGCATCAGATCAAAAAATTGTAGAAGAACGATTCACTACTGAATCAAGAAATGGTACTTCGAGGTCTGCTTAATGTTGCCAAGAGAAGACAATTTTTTATGGGTAATTTGCTCTATACTCTTTTTCAGAACAAAGCTCCTCAGTATCTATTTAACCTCTTCCAATTTGTAGACATAGACCTTCCAGTACAGTCTAAGCCTTAACATGCACGGAGAGCTACTAATTAATGAACCACTCAATATTAATTTCTATGCAATAATCTGATACCTAATCTGATACTTACTCTGAGGTCGATTCTGCTTATTTATTTATTATATTTAGTTTATAGATTAAATTATAAGCTTAATCAAGTATACTGCTGATCAGTGCTTGCACAAATTTGTAATTAACCTGTAATATCCTGTTCCTTAGAGGGCTATTTAGCCCTAGGGACTTTCTTGAATAAATACAAATACAAACTGTATTTCGACTTCTTGCGGCTATTTTATGTAAAACCATTGTTAACAATTATAACGTATATAGTATGCCTGGATTGGTAAAAAAATAATTTCTCAAATTTTAATAAATATTTATGACATTAAAAGTATGGTGGTCGAAGTTACCCTACTTTTGAAGACTAATTTCTCGGTTTGTAACTATTATTTTACAATAAAAAAGAAATATTTCAATAGAAAACGCTTTTTTTCTACTACACAGAGAAATTTAATTCCAACTGTTCACTGGATATCAAGTATATTTCGAAACTATACCAATGAAGTTTTTCGTTTAGACGAAAATTCAAGTCGAGTATTTTCAACATTTCAAACCTTATTTCGACTTCTTGCGGCTGTATTTTATGTGTAACCATCGATAACAATTGTAACGTATATGGTATGCCCGGATTAGTAAATATATAAGGTAGAACGAGTATTTATCAAATTTTAATAAATATTGATGACATTAAAAATATGCTTGGTCAAAGTTACCCTACTTTTGAAGACTAATTTCTAGTTTGTTACTATTATTTCACAATTAAAAAGTAAGATTTCAATACAAAACGCTTTTTTTTAGTATATTGAGAAATTTAATTCCAAATTTGTACTGGATATGAAGTATATTTCGAAACTATCCCAATGAAATATTTCGATTAGACGAATATTCAACTAGAGTATTTTCAACATTTCAAAGTTTATTTCGACTTCTCGCGGCTAATTTACCTGAAAATATTGCTAAAAATTATACTTATATGGTATGCCTGGATTCGCATAAGAATAAGCTACAGATTGCATTGATAACATTTGAATAAATATTGATGATATTACAAATATGCTTGATCAGAGTTGCCCTTCTTTTAAAGACAACTTTGTCGGCTTACAAATGATTCTTTCTCAAATGAAGAAAAGATCCTCATAATCGATACTATTTTTGTGATAGATTAAGAAATTTCAATCCAAATTTTTGCTATTGACATTCGATTGCCAAAATAGGAAACTTGGCTAATTTTTATTTTTCGATTATTATGTTCCATTTTTATGTTAAATGTGACTCCTAAAAGTATATATCATTCGAATCATAATTTCAAGAAACATGCAAATTCATTGAGCGTCAGAGAAGTATTTTTGGTAAATTTTTTGGGAACTTTAACATTTGGAACATTTCTTTGGTGGCTAAAGAGAAAATTCAGAAATGAATCTGAGAAGGTTTTCCTGAGAGTGGTGCCAGATGTGAATTACAGTTAGTGTAGGCCCTAGAACTTGCCGGGGTGAGGTAAAGGGTATTCGAACACCAGATCAACTGATTTCCGGTCAGGTGCTCTAACCAATTGAGCTACAGAGAGATCAAAGAAAGATCATAAAGGATCCTTTGTAAATAAATATCAATGAGTCCCGTAGCTCAGTGGTCGCCCTCTGGACTTATACACTTAGGACAGCTGCTTCGAGTCTCGAGGCATGCAATTTTTATTGAGTTTTTTCAAAATGACCTTGACCACGAATTAAAACGAATTGAAACTTATTCAATTCGCGCTAGCTCAATTCTTTTAGATGAATCAGAAAGCGGAATTCGGGCGAATTCCAAAATGTTGATTCGCCGCAAGTCGCCTCGATTAGTTTATTTTTACTGGGTTCATCAAACACAGTTAATTTACATTTATACCGCCTCTGTCCGTCCGACTGATGCGGGCAGAAAGTCCATTAGAGTAAAAAAGATAGAGAGCGCAAAATTGAACACAAAATACTCTCTATATCTTTTACTCTCATGACTTTTCTGCCTGCACCGGTCCGACGGACATAGGTATAAATGCACCATAAGTCAGATGAACGCTCAAACGCCAGAATGATGGAACGTGAACCAACGAAACATGCAACAGTTGGGAACAACGCGTTGGTGCCACAGAAACGTACGCGTATCGACGATACGTACAAATCTTAAGACACATTGTAGAGTCAGCATGAGAATGGTCTATAGGCACGCTGCGGAAATGCATGGGCAGCTACCACTGAGCGTTACTCCTATTGTTCTCAAGTTTTTTGAATATTAAACAAAATACAAACATTTTATCGAAAACCCGGCTCTGTATGCTTTTAGATATTATTATGTAGATGACGTATGAAAAAAATTAGACAAAGATATTCAACCGTGCAGCCTCACAATTCAGAACCGATTACACATTCAGATAAAGGGTCTTAAAAGCGTTGGTCCCCAGGTTTCTAGAAATGGAAATATTCAAATTCACGAAATTAATTTTTTAAGTATAGGCTTCTGTATAATAATGAGGCGGATATTATTTCCATTTCTTATTTCCTAAAATTACACAAATTAAAAACTGAAAAAAAAATTTCCCGGTAATCGACAAGTGATTAAAACATAAATCATCGTAACTCGTACAAATTTTATTGAAACTGTTTCAAATTGGGTACACATACAAAGTATACTCGGCGAATGCCTGAAACAGAATAAAAAGTTGAATATGTACTTTGTAAAATAGTAGGCGAGTCGGGCGAGTTATTGAATCCGAGAGCTCAACTGTATATGCGATAATGATAAAATGTTTTTTATTCATAATTTTTTGTGGAAGTTGTACCTACACTCAGAGGAAAAGAGCCTTGAAACCAAATCATCGTCCTCTTGCCTGGTTTGTTTTGAACGACGTAAATATATGTTTTAAACAAACAGAACTATTTGGCTGCAAGATTAGGTGAAGTTAGTCGCATAAGGAAATTTTTTTTCTGCAAAAGGATTCCTGTTGAGACAAGTGGAAATCCTCTCAACCTTAAATTTAAGAGGAAATTCCATTTAAGCCAAGAAACATCCTTTTGTCACAAGAGGTCATTTCTCTGAGTGTCTATTATTCAAATTCTTTTCACGAGTGCTGAAAGTTAAGTATGAGAGCAGAAAATGTATAAGTATAAATGCAAATAATGTAAAAAATGCACATAGGTTTTATTATAATTCTAAGAAAATAATTTTTACTCATATCGTATGCGAAGGACATGATTGCCCGAGTAAAAATTCTTCGACTTGGTTTCGACTTGAATTGACCCCAATCAAGACATGCTGAAGTCGAAAAGTTCGACTCCAGCATGTCTCCTTATTGAGACGGAGCCAGACTTCAATTACGTATACTTGTTTATGCATTATTTTTCCATATCTTGGAAAGTTTGAACAGATTTTGCATATTTAAAATAATGTTTATATATCTGCGTATAAATTATGAAAATTTGCAGGACCATTCTTGTTCAGAAAATATCCTTTTATTAATTATTTAATTATTTTGCCCTTATAACTAATACATTTGTCAGCAAGAAGCGCAGCAGCGCCGGCAGCGGATTAGTTCACAGCTGGCATCAAACTTTAGCCAGAGCTCCTATGCAAAATTCGGGTCGGTCGGATAGGGCTGCTTCTGAACAATGATGATCAACACTCTTGTTCATGATCATTTATTATGTTAACAACTGTCGCCTGTCCTCGGATTTTTATTTCTTCCCAGATGATAGCGCCTCAAGTGGCAAATTTAGGAATTACAATTCCTACAGTAGCAGACGGCAATTTTGTTACAAATTTTCTCTGAACAGGCGCTCTCATCTAAGAAGAAATCTCGCTATGGAGAAAATCGGAGGACAGGCGATCGCGAAATGGCGCCAAGGTGAAATACATGGCGTGCGGTTCCCTTGTAGTACTTCGTGGTTGTATGCTTGGAATAGTAGAAAAATAGTATTTTACACCAAAAAGTGAAATCATCTGTAATGAAAAAAATATATAAAAAAGGTTGATGAAGCATTTTCAAAGAAATGCAGTTAAAAATGAATTAATAGCTGTTATTATAAGTGGGTTGTCAGTTTTTAAATTCATGTAGCTTGCAAAGTACATAAGTAAATGCAAATGATTTCATTTTTCCTATCAAATTTCATCTTTGACATAATCAATTTGTAATTAAAAAAAATAACAGTTTGGAAAATTTAGAAGTACTTGAGTGTTTATATAAAATGAGTAAGTATAAATCAGATATTCAAAACCAAACAATTCTTTACTGAATTGTTTGGAATAAAACGCCTTGAATCGTTGGAATTTCACTTTAAATTTATAAGTCAGCATTGCATGGGGCAGAGAGTATTATGGAGAGTGGAAGCTGAGCGTACACGCGACAGTAGCGCCTCTCGGGCTGGGTTACAACACTATTATGATGAATTTGGCCTGCGAGTCAGATTTGGATAAGTTACAGGCAATGTATATAATCCAGGCATTATATGTATATAATTCCTAGGCATTATATATAATGCCTGGATATTTCACCCTGGCGAAAGTATCGGATAGGAATTCATTCCTAACCAATCAGAAGTCGTCCGAATCATTCCGGAATGTGTATCCGAATCAATCCGAGTTAATTCGAAACAATCCGAAAATTTGTTTACATTTCGTTTGATCCAAATCGGTCAAAAATTAATCCGACTCAATCCAGTTCAATCCGAACTTCCAATCCGAATAATTCCTAAACAAATTTTCAATCCGAATGAATCCAAACTCGGATTGACCTAAAACGATTTTCAATCCGAATGAATCCAATTCAATCCGAACTCGGATTCATTCGGATTAAAAATTCAGTGTATATCAATCTGAATTCGGATTGATTCGGATTCATTTGGATTGAAAATTTTGTTCATATTGGTTCGGATTGGTTCGTTTAAAGTTCAAAAGTGCCATTTTTCAAAGATTTTCGCTTTTTTAAAAAACGTCTTGAATCAGTGCGAGAATAAGGTGACCCAAATTTATACCTGAACGTACGTCTCGTCAAAGTGGGCGGAGAACTTCGGCAAATTTGTATGAGAGCTTCGATTTTAATTACATGCCAATTTGGAACTAATTTAGATTAAATTGTAAATTTAATGATCGAATTCTCGGCTCCTTCCGAATACAACATCACTGCCAAGGAGAAAGAAAAGGAGGAAAGGTATCAAGAACTTGAAAGAGAGCTGCAACGACTGTACCAAAAATATTCGATACAAGTAAGTGTCCTTGTGATAGGTGCTCTCGGTGGTGCGAAACTATTACTGGTTCGTAACCTCAAAGCCATACCCGCGTGCCAAAAATATGCGGTGGTTGTTAACCTTTAGTTTTTAATTATATATATATATATATAAAAATTGGTTTATTCAACTTATGGTAAATTAGGAAAAAGAAAAAAATATTCCAAACACTTGTACAGGTAACGGCACATGTACGCAAGGAAAAAGGATAGGTGTGCAAAGCTTAACAACTTAAAATGTTCAAATTAGAAGAGATGTTCGAAGGTTAATAGAATGTTCCATCCTTGCTGCCTGTTGACTGCTTGAGACGTGCTGCTTGGTAGAATTCGGCGTTGTTATTTGACGTCATTATGACGTCATGATGATGGAGGCTGCTGACTCCAAAAAATTATATGCTGGAAGCGTCTCCTTCAAAGTGTGACTCCCTCTCATCGTTAAATTTTACCAGACGTTTTTAGTGTAGTGCGGTACTCGCAGTGTGTGCCTGGTGCTTCTCAAAGATGACTAGCCATTGATTCATGGTGGGCAGTTGTGTAGTGATGGATTTTGAGATGCGATGGTTGGTGTCCTTTTCAGCGTCGTGTGGTCACCAGTATGGGAATTCTCTTGTTGACATTAGAAATGCGGGCTCCCATGGCCTTGGTTTTAATTAAACACATCACACATCGAAAGGAAAACTCGATATGAACTGCATACTCAATTATCTCTTTATTAGTCGAAGCACAGGTTGTAGGTACAATCGCGGCGCCATTGAACTTGGCGGAGTACACCTGCCACACAACGAGTCTATTTGACTGGTAATTACCGAGTGACGGAAATGCCTGATCGCTATGAGCGAGTCAGGGAGTCAAGAGACTCGTCACGCAGACGCTTACAATATGGAGTCGACCAGCGACGTAGCGGGAAACTGGTCGCTCCTCACAGTAGAAACGAGCGAGGTGATAAACATAAAGATGTGGATATATGAGTGCAGGAGTGAGATAGATGATAGAGAGAGAGAGAGAGAGAGAGAGAGAGAGAGAGAGAGAGGGATAAGATTATCATAGGTACTGTATGTATAAACTTTGATGTAGTAGATATAGTCTACAGTGATTGTAATGGATCATCTTTATAATGTAAAAATTTTATATATGTAAATTAAAAAAGAAATCGAAAAAAACTGTACAATTTTTTGTAAAATACAAGTTATTGCAAATGAAGAAAATAAAATTAGTTGGATATAAATTGATGTTTTTTATTTATTTAATGCAACCTGAAAATCATATTTTCAAGTAATTTTGTTTTAATTGAAAAAATTCAATGCAAATCATATTCTTAAACTGATGTAGCTATCGGATGCAATCTGATCCAGCAAACGTAATCTGTCAATGCCCAGGACGATGCCATCGATGTTGACTGACCACAATTAGAGTAATTTTCGTACATATGATGCGTACATTTATTATCATTAATTACAATTGTTTCACGCAATTCCCGTAGCGAAGGACATTCCAAATCAAGCATATCAATAATTTCACACGATGTTTCCACAAATTGTTTCAGCCAATTATTTTTTTCCAATCCTTTCACAAAAATTCTTGTTGCATCTGTTAAAATGTTCTCGAGTATTACAGGTACTTGAGAATACTTTGACCTTTAATTTTAAAGAGTCTGTCCACAAATGTGTGGAAAATCTAAAGACCGAGCGCGTAGCGCGAGTTAAACATATTATAGAGCGCGAAGCGTGAGATAAATATATCCTCGAGCGCGAAGCGCGATAACCAACAGTCGCGCGCCCTAGGCGCACTCAAACTTGCGAGCGAAGCGAACCGCGCGCAATGAGAGTGTGCCCGCGCAGCGGGCATGTTTTTTTAGTTTCAAGGTGAATTGAAAGCCCTTCAAGTTTGGTTGAGACAAATTGAAATTAGTCTGCTCTGAAGTAAAGAAATGTCTTAAAAGCTGAGAACTAAAATGGTTCACACTTTTTCTAAAAATGTAATGTATCTTGGATGCCCAACGATATTAAACGTTTGAATACTTGTTTCATATAGCAAATTACAGAGCTAAATTAAAAAAACACCGCTTTGAAGTTATTTTTACAAAAATATACATAATAACCTGAAAATAAAAAATATATATTGAGTTGATTCAAAAATCCCTCCAGCGATTTGTTCCTTTTGGTCTGAAAACAATCGTGAGGCATTACTTAAATGATTTCAGAAGAAAAAAGAGAGGTGCAAGTCTCCTTGGGTTGAACTCAATCCAGGCCCACCGTGAAGGATGAGACGAATTTCAGATGCTGAACCAAATATTAGGATAATTTCAAAAGCTTCTGTCACTGTTGAAATAGCCGTAGTTGTTGCACAACTATGGGTTCAGTATAGAGTTGACTCAACTCCAGTGGAGTAAAATCAACTTCATATATTGTTGTCCAGCAACTCCGCATTTATTCCCAATGATAGCATTTATTTCAGCTTTATGGGATCCATGAAAATAATTCACTCACTTCTTCCTGACCAATTTGTTGTTGGCTTGAGAAAACCGTCTTGATCCTAAAGTCTTGATATCTTGACCAGTCGCATTTGGTTGCGATACCCAAACACTGTCTGTAATTAAAAATTACATTTTCAATATGATTTTGTACGTACTGATTAGCATGCATTTAATGTATTTTATGTTATAATTACTCACTTATAATTAAGGTTGTGAAGTTGGTGTCTTCAAGAGAAGATTTCGGCTTCTTCCTTCCTGACCAGCTATAAAAAAGAGCTACGTTATCCGAGAAAAGCCTGTAGCAGATATTGGCCAGAACATTGTTTAAGCTATTCCCACCAATAGCTCCCAACGCCTGTGTCTGTAAATATAAAATCAAATATATTTTTATGAGTCTAAGCTTACATCAAGAAATATATAACACATTTTCTCTAATTAATCATTTAGTAGTTTAAACTAGTTTGATAAATTTACCATTCTATTTTTGAATTCATTTTTTCTTAACCTTTACTAATTGCCAATAGGTCCACCTTCGTCATTATAGGCAATTCTGGACACTGGTCAGAATCGCGCATGGTATGGCAACGGGGGATGAAGAGGGAGAATACACATATGTAAGTAAATTGTGGGTGTCGGTGATAGACTATATCGTCATGAATATGCAAGGGAGGTAGCTATGCTTTGAAGGGGAGTCGGTGGAAGATATATGGGAGGATTTAAAAGAGAAAGTGAAAGGTTGCGTGCAAAATAAGGTATTCAAAAAAAAAGAAGAAAGGAATGGTGAAGTCGTGGTGGGATAGGGAATGTAAAAAGATAAAAAGGAAGGTGAAGAGGAAGTACAGAAAGTGGAAAGAGGGTACAGCGATAAGGGAGGAGTACGTAGAAATGAGGAAGGAGTTTAGATTGATGTGTAAGAAGAACGTGAATAGACAGGCTTGAGAAAAACTGTACTGGCTTTAGCATGATTCAAGACTGCCACGAAATTTTTCCACACGGGGTAGGGGGTGTGTTTCACTTTGGGGGTCGCACGCTCCTATCGTTGCTGATATCCCGAAACGGGATTGGTTTTCGAGAAAAATGTATAAGACTTAAGTTGTAGAACGAAAAATTCTGTACAAATTTATTTGTATACACTTTTATCCAGAAACGACCCTATTTAGACCGCAGAGGAAAAATTGATACTAGAATTTTTATTTGTAAACTGTAGGAACTATTTGTCTGTAGAAAATAATTTTTTTTACGATGCACTTTTTTCAAAATAAACGTCAAAAATCATTTTTTGGGGGTGTTTTGCTCGATTTAAGGGTGGTTTCACACTTCATTTCGAATCCAACTTATTTTATGTTATCTACCAATGTCTTAAGAAATGTGTACGGCAAATATTATTAATTTATTTTAAGTTTTTTTTTTATAATTGTTAAAAAATTTTTGCCGCAATTTTGAATTTTTTTACCCTAAAATTCATAATCAGCAACCCCAATATGCTATTTTTTTGGCTCTAGGACTTAATTTGTTGAAGTAATTCAACTTTATAATCGATTTTTCGGAATTATTTGTTTAAACAAATAAATAACAATCAGCAATGAGGTCTGTTTTTTTTAACTTTTCATTACACATCTTTAGCAACACAATGCAAAAGTTTCCACTTAAATCGGTAGAACATTGCCGGGTTCCGAGGTTTAAACCCTAGTTGACTCCTCTACAATATTGAATATATGAAAAATATGAATCCTGCGATAAATTTTTTGCCTTTACTAACGTCCAACTGAAAAAGTGAAATATATAGAGTTTTGATCATTCATAGACGCATTTTTGGAATTGAAAATGGGGGCATATGACTTCTAATAGTGTGTAATAGAGATTCCCGGGGTAAAGTTCCGAAAAGAGGATACCTTCAATTAATTTGAAATTCACTATACCCATGATTTTGGCACGCTGTTTACGAACATGATAGTGAAAATGGGCGTAAAATTGATTTTAAAGGACAAATTTTGACAACATGAAAAAATTCCAGGATTTTCAGCTTATTTTAGTAGATAATAATATTTGAAAAACAGTTTTAAATACAAGTTGTCGATAATCCAAAAATACACCTTTTACATCATACAAATTTTCTCCTTAAAGATACTACTTTTCGAGAAAAGAAGGAAAACGTTGGTAAAAAAATAGCTTAGAGCTTAGATCACACCAAGGCACTCCTGTGACTGGTCACAGAAATAATTAACATCCCACTTCTATCCCTTTCCAATAAATCGTGGGGGCGAGAAGGAATCCCTGTAACAGGTCGCAGAAGTAATTGAGGTCACACCTCTACCTCTTTCCTATACTCTGTTCCCCGAAAGAAGGTCCTACAGACGCGCATGGGGGTTGTGGTTTCTCGATGGAGGATTGTCTTTACCCTTTTTTTTTACACGTATTTTCTTTGTTTCTCTTCTCATTGGTCCCTTGATCCTAGTTGAAAATTTATTACTTTCCTTGGGTTTCTTTCTCAAATGTTTGGGAAGATTTTTACCAGATGTTAGCCATAAAAGAAGGGACCTCGCCGCATGCAGGTCTCGAGTTACAAAAATTACAAAGTTAAAAATTAATATTTCTCCAATCACCGACTAGAAAGCAATATATTCGGAATGTGCACATTATTCCGATTCCAACGACATGTAATTTGTCCATAAAGGTTGAAAATTGGTAATTAATCAGCTCACAACATAAAATGCATGACAAAATTATTTTCATTGAAACTTTCAAATAATTTTCACTTTATAAATATTTTTTCCTAATTTGGCCGTTTCTTTTATTACATTTTTATTTATTAATAATTTTTTAACTAATTCCACAAAATGTAATTTTGAACAGAATCAGTTTATGTGACTTAATTGGAAATAATTCAAATTAAATCTGTATGTAATTCAATTTTTTGAAGACAATAAATTATTCAATCAATAGTTAATAATAGGTAATTCATCATTTCATAACATAAAAATCATTCAACAATATTATTGGCATTGAAAAATCCAAATAGTTTTTATTTTATATCATTCTAAAAATTTAAAATGTTCATAATCTTTTAAATTAATTCCATAAAAACTTGAAACATATTTACATATAATGTTGAAGATTGAATTTAGACAATTATCTCACAACATCGTAAACATTTTGAAAATTATGAAATTGGAGCAGAAGTAGTTCAAATATAAATACACTTTTATTATACAAATCATATCCAATATTCCATTACATAACGATTCCTACTATACCACAATCTTAGACAAGATGTAGGTTTACCTTTTTTCATATGAATTCAAAATATCTTTTTTCGTTTGGAATTGCATTTAAATACATTTAATTTAGTAATGACCTTTAAAAATAATTTCAGAAAAAATTGGAATTTATGTACATATTAATTAACCATATCACAACATTTAAAGTAATAAACAGTTATTTTCAGTAAAACCTTCGAATAATTTTTAATCTATATTTTTCTGGAAATTTGAATTAATAATAACCTTTTAAACTAATTTAATTGAAAAATAAAATATATATTGTACGATTGTACATTTAATATTGAAAGCAGACTCCAGATATTTATTTCACATCACCAAAATTTACAAAAATTATACAATTGGAATAAAGGTATTTTAAACATGAATAACCTTTTATTATCAAAATTATAGCTTATATTCAATTCGATAGTCTTTAAGTAAATAATCAATTTATGTACATACTTAGTTTAAGAAAATAAAAATTTAATCTTTATGTAAGTTAATATCGTGAAAAAATTTATCAGCTCATAATTGATTAATCTGTTCACAATATAAAAAGCATCAAACTAAAATTTTCATTCAGGCATTCAAGTAATTTTTACTTCACATTTTTAAAAATTGTTTACTATCATTTCTGAAAATTTGATTTCTTAGTAACCTTTCATAGTAATTTGAAAAAATCGATACATATTTACATATAATTTTGAAAATTAAATTCAGATAATCATTTAAAAACATCACAAACATTGATAGAAATTACATAATTTGGAATAGAGGTATTTTAAATATGAATAAAATTTTATTCTACAAATTATAGCCACTAATCAATTACATAACCTTAAAGTAAATAATAAACTTATGTACTTAATTGAAACTAATTAAAATTCAATCTTTATGTAATTTAATATTGTGAAAAAATTGATAGTATAATAATTAATCAATTAGTTCGAAAAATAAAAGCATTAAACAATGACTTTCATCAAAGCATTTCATTAATTTTTACTTTACATTTTTTTTAAATCTTTACTTTCATTCATAAAAATTTAATTTATTCGCAACCTTTTTTACTAATTTCAGAAAAAATAAAACATATTTAGGGGAGTCCACCCTACAGTAGATAACACAGGCCGACAAATTTTAAAGCCAGAGACCAGACCTAACATTTCCGAAGGATATTGATGCGCTGAATCCGCTCTACTACGTATATTACGAGAGATAGCATAGTCATGTTCAAATTCATTTTACGTTAATTGTTATTAATATATTGCAAATTTTCTTTTCACGTATGTACAGCCAAAATATGAATGCATCTATATGATTTTTTTTTCAAATTTTTCAAACTGTTCAGTTCAAAGATGTCATCGAAAGTCAAGTAAGGACAGATTGACGCGAAAAAAACACGATTTTCATCTTTTCGCGAAGGATATTTTCCAAACCAATTTTTTTACATAAACAAATGGGGACTTGTTTCAAGCGCAATAAAGTAAGCTTTTGCACGGTATAAGCTGTGTTTTTGTGCGATTTTTTTCTTCCGAGTAAATTGTCAAAATGTGCAGCTGTTTTGGAGGGGCCTTCGTATGGTGAGCGGATAGTAGTTGAGAGCCGGTCGGTTAATGGCCGGGCCAACCCTGGTTAGATTCCATGGCGGGTTACCTGACCGGATCCCGGCCGGTATGAAAGCTGGAATCCTACCAGTTTACCGTGACGTTTTTAGCCGGATCCCTGCCAGCACCCCGCCCGGCGCCCGGTTTAAACTGGGGCTTTGCGGTCGGCTTCCGGTCGGATCTGTGTTACCATTTCTATACTCGTCGACTTTATATGGATTTTTCTCGAAAAGCAGTTTTTCGAAGATCCAAATTAAAAAATGCCCCGTTGACTTGTTTTACAACGTAGAGAGTTCGTTTTGGGTCTAAAATGCCGGAAATTTATCCATCTATATGTCCCTACATGTACGTAACTCCATACTCCTGTTTATTCATAGAAACTTCATCCTATCAGTCTTTAAATTAGTTGCGTTGCATTATATTTTGGAATGTAACACTGTTAATTTCTGTTAAATTTATTCATAGAAAATGCTCGTCAAAACCCATAAAAAAACTTTGTCGCGCTGGTCGCTCACCTACGATTTGTGATCTCCCCGAGGAATTATCCACATTGAATGATGTGGGAAAAAAGCCCGCAAACTGAAAAAAAACCACAAAATCTGAGCTATTATTTTATGAATGGAAAGTAATGAAGAAGAGTGGAAAGGGGTTAGAGGGGTCGAAAATGAGGGTTGTAGGTAGGTCAGGGGAGGCGGGCTTGCGCTGCGTCGAGACGAATCTCGGCGTTGCTTCGACTCGCCGACGAATTATTTGACATTTTGAGATATTTTAATACATTTAAATACTAAATTTCAGGGAACAAAAGTGCAAAACTTTAATTTTTCACTAAGAGGCGTAAAAAGGCGAGAAATTATTATTTTTGAAGAAAAGTCATTTTCGTCTAAAAGTGGATTTAGCACCGTTTAGCTTTTCATGCTGTAATACTAACACGAAACTGTAGAATATCTATAAGTGATACATGAAAATCGAATTTCATAATATATTTTTTGCAAAAATTATCAGACATAAAAAAAATTGCAAAAGTAAAAATGTTTAAATCTTAAATGAATATTCTGCCAATTCTTTTACCTATTATTTTCACAAGTGACTGAAGCTTAATATCTTAACCTATTAGGAGGTGAAGGTATAGGGCAACAGAACTGCGACATAAAACATAATGAATTAGAAACCCCAATTGAGAAAATCTGTGTCAATGAAGTTATAGATCTAATTAAGAACTTGAAAAATGGTCAGGCTGCTGGTGTATACAGTATTAGCGCTGAAATGCTTAAATACGATGGCGAGTACATACCTCACAGGTTGTGCGAATTGATAAATTTATGTATCGAGACGAGACAAGTCCCAGACGATTGGAAATCATTCAATATTATGTTTAATTCAGAATATACGATTTAAAAAATATTTTTGGAAATATAATTGTTTAAACAAATTATATTCATTTGGGCAATTGAAAAATGGTTCATATATTCTTTCTATACACTATACAGTCAGAAAAATAATTAGATGTATTTTATTTTATTTCATTTTTTTAAAGTTATCGAAAAAAATCCAATCAAAATTGTTTAAACAAATAGAAATTTATCAAGCATTAAAAGATATGTATTAAAATTATATAATTATTCAACAAAAAGTAGCCTAGGATACCAATCAATAGAAAAAACTGGCCATCTCTGGGTAAATTTTTAGAAATTTTGAGAATAAACAATAAGTAATTGTTTAAATGATTACATAATGTTTCTCTAAAAATGTACTACTCTAAACAGTGACAAAATATTACAGTTCAATCAGAAAATGCGATTATTTTTTACATTTTTTGTGAATAAATTATTGTTTAAATAACTTACATTTCTTTAAACAATTAAAAATTGTTTAAAAAATCATGAGCAAGATTCAAATTATCCATTAGTAATTATATGTGTTAAAAAGACGAACAAAGTTGCTAAAAAGTGACAATAATACGTAAAAATGTAGTTTTTAGATTTTTGGGTCATATTTCGGGCGCTGTGGGGGGTTAAGGGTGGGTTAAAAATAAAAGTTATTAGTATGGTTTTATTACATAGGTACTCCTCTTCAATCCCTAAAAAAATTGGCACGTTTCGATCAAGCCCTGAAGTATCAGTTCAATTTTTCGAAAATACAAAAATTCCCCATGTTAATTAAATGGGATTTTGAAGTGGCCGGTGGCACGTGCTAATATTCTAATTTTGAACCAAAAAAAAATTATGGATTTTTCTTTTCTCCGAAAATGGAAACTTTTGAGGGTTGGCTTGCCCTCTAGGGTGAAAAGTGTTTTTTGGACCACCCTAGTGGAGATCCGTTGAAAAACTGAGGTGTCAAATTTCTGACAATTCTAATACTTTCTGAATCATTAGTGATGAGAATATAAAAACGCACGATGAATTTTCAAGGAAAAAGATGAATGTTTGGCCAAGAATACTGTTTATATATAAATTACAACTTTTCAATAAAGTACATACATTTTCAGCTTACAAATCCAGGTTATTTCCAGGTATTCCAGATATGCCATTACCATCAACTAAACAAATAGCGCGACGCGAAAATATCAAGAGCCGGGTATTCCAAATGTAAATAACGCAGTGATCACGTTAGAACCGGCATCAGGCCATCGGTGGGCATTACATTTACGAACGACGTTCGGATACTTTCGGGTATGTTCGTTGATCATATGTGACTGTTGGTACTGGTTGCTACGCAAAGACTCGCGAAATAACGCATGCCCATTGCTCAGCAGTGTGCCGAGTTAAACAGAGAGAAGGGATCCTTCATATGAAAACTCGTAACCTCCATTGTAGTTTTATGGAGAAAGTTTTCTTAGTCATCACTTTCTAAGTCATAGGGTGACCTCTATATTAAAATTAAAATCAAATGAAGTAAAAAAGTAGATTTCTCATTTTATCGATCGCCGATAATTATTTCTATTTATTTGTTTTTAGTATTACTTTCAATGTAAGTTGTTATTGAAAATATTATATCTTTGGTTGTTATGCCTGACTTTCTCAACACATGGCGTAAAATAAAATGCATTACAGTAATTTTTGTACATTTTTAATCCAGTCGCAGATGTTCTTCTTTATCATGATACGCGCATTATATTTCGGCTGACCAGTCAAGGAAGTGCCTACCCGCCTCCACAAGACATATGAAAGGCATAGGGGTTTGACTAACACTATTTCAGTTACCAGTCCGGGGGGTGCCTTCCAGCTCCCACAATACTTCGGAAAAGAGTAGTGGTTTGACAAACAATATTTCCGTGACCAGTCATAGGTCTACCTTACCACGTCCCACAATACGTTGGAAAGGGGTAGAGGTTTGATCAAAATTATTTCTGTGACCAGTCAGGGGGGTGCTTTTCTGCCGTCATGAGACTTTGAGGCGAGGTAGGAGCATGACCAACATTATTTCTTTAAACAGTCAGGGGGGGGGGGTGTCTTTCTGCCTGTAGGAGACGTCTGAAAGACGTAATGGTGTGACAAACACTATTTCAGTGACCAGTCGTGAAGGTGCCTTTCTGCCCCCATAATATGTTTGAAAGGAGGTAGAGGTTTGAACAACATTATTTCTGTGGCAAGTCACGCTGGTGTATTCCCGCCTTAGCGTCACGTTTGGAAGACGTAGAGGTTTGACCATTACCATTTCCGTGACCAGTCACGGGGGTGCCTTTCAGACCTTACAAGACGATGGAAAGGGATGATATTTTTACCAAAATTATTTCTGTGGCCAGACACGGGGGTGCCTACACGCCTTCCATTTGAAAGGCGTAGGGGTTTGACTAAAACCATTTTAGTGACCAGTCCAGGGGGTGCCTCCAAGCTCCCACAATGCTTTGGAAAAGGGTAGTGGTTTGATAAACATTATTTCCGTGGTCAGTTATGGGGGTACCTTACCACCAATATTATTTCAGTGACCAGTCATGGGGGTGCCTTACCGCCCCCACAATACGTCAGAAAGGGGTAAAGGTTTGACCAACATTATTTCTGTTACAAGTTACGCTGGTGTCTTCCGGCCCCCACGTCACGTTTGGAAGACGTAAAGGTTTGACCTTGACTATTTCCGTGACCAGTCACGGGGGTGCCTTTCTGACCTTACAAGACGATGGAAAGGGATGAGATTTTTACAAAAAATATTTCTGTGACCAGACAAGGGGGTGCCTACACGCCTCCACAAGACATTTGAAAGGCGTAGGGGTTTGACTAACACTATTTCAGTGACCAGTCCAGGTAGTGCCTCCGAGCTCCCTCAATACTTTGGAAAAGGGTAGTAGTTTGATAAACATTATTTCCGAAATCAGTTATTGGGGTACCTTACCACCAATATTATTTCTGTGACCAGTCGTGGGGGTGCCTTTCTGCCATCACGAGACTTTGAGGCGAAATAGTGGTATGACCAACATTATTTCTGTAACCTGTCTTTCTACCTCCAGGAGATGTTTGAAAGGCGCAAGGGTTGGACCAACACTATTTCACTAACCAGTCATGGGGTTTTTCTCTGCGCCACTAATACGTTGGAAAGGGGTAGGGGTTTGACCAACATTGTTTATATCCTTAGTCACGGTGGTGCCTTCTCGCCTCCACGTGATGTTCCAAATGCCTAGGGGTTTTACCAATACTATTTCAGTGAGCAGTCATGGGGGTGCCTTACCGCCCCCACAACACGTTAGAAAGGGGTAAAGGTTTGACCAACATTATTTCTGTGACAAGTCACGCTGGTGTGTTCCCGCCTCCACGTCACGTTTGGAAGACGTAGAGGTTTGACCATTACTATTTCAGTGACCAGTCCAGGGGGTGCCTGTGAGCTCCCACAATACTTTGGAAAAGGGTAGTGGTTTGACAAACATTATTTCCGTGATCAGTCATGGGGGTACCTCACCGTGTAGTGGACACATTCTCATCAAAACTTTGATTATTTCATTTTTTTTCATCTTGCGTGTGGGTTTTCGAAATATGAAATTTTTTCCATGTTTAAAAGAAAGACAAGCGTACCTGTGCATACGCCGGTTCACCAAGCCTGTATAGACGCACTCGAATTGAGGCAACGGTTAACCACCCTTGCCTTTGTAGACCCGACTTGGGTGCAGCGCGGTTAAATAGCTCATTTTTGGTGGCCTAGCTTCATCAAAACTGTAAAACTAATCAAAAGTGTTCAATTTTCACAGTTTTATTTAGAATCTAACAAATCTTGATTGTCTAATAAATTTAAAACTACTTAAATTTAAAAGTATAAATTTAACATATTTTAATTTTAATGTTTTGAAAAACTTAAGTTTTAAATCGTGTCATATTAAAAGTCTCAAAATTATGTATGATGTTGTACAATTATGCAATTATTATATTGTCAATTCAAAATTAATGCATTTTGAGCCATTACACATTTTTATATTATTATATTTGAATGGTTTCATTTCAAGTTGTACAATAAAAAATACTCTTAGTCTCAAATTATTAGGTTTTGATTTTTAATTATTCAAATAAAAAAGGATCAACTGTTGAGTTTTCTAATGCAAAATCTTACCATTTTTATTAATATTAAAATGCAATTGTCCAACATGTATAACCTAAGCAGTTCTACACTTCGTACCGACATTTCCCTTCTTTTCTTTAAAACGGTCAGTCGTATGGTAAAAATATATTCAATATAAAATATGTATTTTCAAAAGATCTACAACTTTTGTTTGAAGCCTTTTTGTATCTTTTTATTATTCACGGAAATAAACGGAGAAACGTGAAATTTTTATAGTTTTTTGGGGGTTTTGACCTTAAAAATCAAAATTGCGGGTATTGTTACTATGATATTCGTGATCAGTACGTCAAAATACATAGGTATACAGTTTGTCAAATTAATCGGAGGTAAGCGCTTTTCGGAACTTCACCCATTTTTTCAATATGGGACCTATTTCATGCAAATAGAAAGTATACACACAATTGCACATAGCCTTCATTAGACTCATAATTGCATGAAACTTGCAGATTCATTGAAACTGCGACATCAAATTTTATTTGATAATTAACAAATAGTATGTATTTCTTTCCAAAAAGTATTGACGATCTAATTGACTAATATTGGTACAATATTTAAAACCAAACTCTAATGTAGGTTTGGTATCAATGATATACATACCGCAAATTTGGAAAATCTGCAATATTGTCATCTGCAATATCCTCATCCGCTCTATCTTCATCAGAAGATTCATTTTGAAGTTTGTCCAAAATTCTGTACACTGTTGCTCGCGAACTTGACTTCAAAGACGAAATGCAAGTCTTTTTCGGCATGATTATCAAACTTTGCAATACTTATAATTTTCAAAACGCTACTACACTGAATATACCCACAGAAGACACTCTTATTCTTCTACCTTCTTGTGGCTTTCACAAGAGTCACTCTGATGACGCTTGATGCTTACAGCGGAGTACTCACAAGTGCACAGCGTATTTAAATTTTCATTGGTTAAGGGCCGAACCGGAATTAGAAGTACAGGTAGGTTTTGCTTGGACCATCATTTCAATTTGCTAATCTGATTGAACACAAAACAGCAGAAGTTACCATAAGTCACTAGATTAAAAATTTTCTCTGTTAAAGGAAAGACTGTAAGGTGATCTTGTTGGCAAAAATGGCAGCTTTGCAATTGCGGTTGTAATTTTCCAGTTATATATAAGTCTGAGACGTTTAGATTTTTTACATGTTGTTAATGAGACTATTTGCAATATCTATACTAAAATTGACATTATTGAGATTTCTTTCTGAACCAAGAACATTAACTATTGGGATTCGGAGCTGACCGAGTCTACTATGAAGTACACTGACGAACTCAACAGAATTGTTATTTTTTCAGTTATATATAAGTCTGAGACGTTTAGATTTTTTACATTTTGTTAATCAGACTATTTTTAATATCTATACAAAAATTGACATTATTGAGATTTTTTTCTGAGCCAAAAAAAAAAACAACTTTTGGGATTCGGAGCTGACCGATTCTACTATGAAGTACACTGACGAACTCAACAGAATCATTACTTTTCCAGTTATATATAAGTCTGAGAACTTTATATTTTTCACATGATTTTAATGAGACTATTTGCAATATCTGTTCTAAAATCGACATTATTGAGATTTTTTTCTGAACCAAGAACAATAACTTTTTGGGATTTGGAGCTGACCGAGTCTACTATGAAATACACTGACGAACACTGAGAGAAGATAGATATAAACAATAATCTATCATTTAAATAAACATGTTCGTTAACTTGCATTAATTATTACCGCACTAAGTGAAAAGTGCAAAAAAAGTTTAATAGTTTAGAAAAAAACGCAACTTTTGAACACTTATCTAAGAGAATATAGTTGTAAAATATAATAAATTGTTTAAAGGACTTTTTTTGTGAAATTGTATTATTTATTCTTCTTCTTAGTGAAAGTGGGTAAAACGTAAAGAATTTCAAAACAAACCGCAGCTATGTAGCATCAATAAAGAAAAAGATGGTTATCAGAAATAATAATTTGTTTAAATAATTATTTTTTATGCATTGAATTAATTATTAACTTACTGCAAGTGAAAAGTACACGAATAGTCGAAAATTTCAGAAAAACCCGAAATTTTCTAGCATTATTCAATAATAATGAATTGTTTGAACAATTAATTTGGTTAAATTCAATTAATTATGAACCTCACTCTTATTAAAAATTGTACAAAAAGTTGAAATTTTTTTCAAAACTGCAATTTTCTAGCATTATCCTGAGAGAATATTATTAAGAATAATAAGAAATTGTTTAAACAAATATGTTTGTTAACATTAATTCACTCCAATTGAAAATTGGACGAAAAGTGGAAATTGTTTGAAAAAACCGCGACCTTCTAACTCTATACTAAGAGAAAGTTGCTAAAAACAATAATAAATTGTTTATATAATTTATTATTGTTCATTTCTTTACAAACAGTATGTATGCGAACCACACTTTTTATGCTTCATTAGTACTTATAATTAACTGTTCCACGTCGTATTTTTTTCCCCCAAAAAACAAAGCCCACAGACAGAATAGGTATCAAAATATACAAAATGAAAATGTAAATTTCGTTTATCAATAAACTGTTTTAAAAAAACGAAACCGAAGAAATATAAAAGTACAGGTGACAATGTACTGCTGTACTTCATCAAGGGATTCTATTCCTTCCCTGACCTGCGGAGAGGCGATCACATTACAAGGGGTTACTTTTCTTGCCTTTCGTCATAAAACATACTTAGTACCTGCGGGGGACATCCGAATTTTCATATTTCAAACTATATTTCACATCTTTACACAAAATACCTTTTTTGAATAATAAAATATGTTCTGATTTTTTTGAAAATTTGCAGGTGCATTGTCCAGATATGAAAGAAACTTTTTACCAAGTATGAACGAAAATCTGAATAATGATTGTTCAATAAATAGTTTTAAAAAAGTAAAAAAACAAAATAAAACAAAAAATATATGAATAGTTGAATTTTTAACTAAAAATATGAATTTTTAAGAAACAAAAAAAATAATATTCTACAATAAAAGACAAATTTTCAACAAAAGGCGTAAATTTCCAACTAAAAAAAAGATTAGATTTCAATCAAAAATGAAATAGTTTAATTTTCATTTAAATAAATTAACTTTCACAGAAAAAATTAATTTTTAAACGAAAATGGAATAGTTAAATTTTCAGTTAAACAAAAATTAATTTAAAATAAAAGAAGAAATAAATTTTCAAGGCAAGAAATTAATTTTCTTCCAAATTATTTGAATTTTCATTTTAAAAATGACTTTTCAACAAAGTTGTTGATTTTTCTAGAAATCGGAATAATTTTTCAACAAGTTGTTGCATTTTTAACCAAATACATGAATTTCCAGCAAAGATTAATTTTTTACTCAAAAAGCTGAATTTTCAACAAAATACGTAATTTTTCAACTAAAAAAAGATTAATTTTTTACTAAAAATGAAATATTTACATTTACATTGAAACAAATTAACTGTGGAACAAACAAAAAAAAACGCATTTTTACAAAAATAAATGGATTTTCTACCATAATAATGAAATTTTTAATTAAAAAAATGACTTTTCAATAAAATTGTGTATTTTCCCACAAACCAGAATAATTTTTTACCAAATATTTTTAAATTTTACCAAAAATATGGAATATCCGCGAAGAAAATTAATATTCTACCATAAAAGACAAATTTTCAACAAAAAACATATATTTTCAATTAAAAAAAAATCAATTTTTTCAAAAAAGTTGAATTTTCAACTACAAAAATTATTTTTTTTCACATTGTTGATTTTCTTACAAACCAGAGTAATTTTTCAACAAATTGTTGTAAAAAACTAAATAAGCCACATAAAACAACAAATAAATAAACAGTTACATTTTTAACAAAAAATATGGATTTTTAACTAAGAAAATTAATATTCTACCATAAAAGACGATTTTTCAACAAAACACATAGATTTTCAACTAAAAAAAAATCAATTTTCTCAAAATAGTTGAATTTTCAACTATAAAAATGAATTTTGTTACATTATTGGATTTCTTACAAACCAGAATAATTTTTGAATAAATAGTTTTAAGTAAATAAATAAAGAAAAGGAAACAACAAATAAAGAAATAGTTTAATTTTTAACCAAAAATATGGATTTTCAACAAAGAAGATTAATCTTCTACGAAAAAAGACGAATTTAAAATAAAAACACATGAATTTTCAACTAAAAAATATCAATTTTTAACCAAAAATGGAATAGTTTAATTTTCACTTGAACAAATTGATTTAAAAAAAACAAATTTTTAACGAAAGAAATGCATTTTCTATAAAAATAATTGAATTTTCAACCACAAAAATTATTTTTTTTTACATTGTTACAAAGTAGAATTCTTACGAAATTCTTACAAACTAGAATAATTTTTCAACAAATAGTTGTAAATAAATAAATAGGCACTGAATTAGCAGTTTGGACATTCTCTAAAAATCTCATTGGAACTTTTTTATATAAAAAATTTTACTGAGATATTATATAATTGTTATTTTTATGATTGATATTTTTCTTGAATAAAATTGGCTTAACAAAAAACGTACTGAAGTGATTTGTTAAAAATCTTCCTAGAAATAAAATGAACCCTACAAAATCAGGAATACATAAAAATTGCAATTTTTACTTTCTACCTAAAATCACAAATCGTGAAACAAATAGTTCAACTTTTAACCAGAAGTGGAATAGTTAAACAACTAGATAAAAAACTTAATTTTTAACAACAAAAAATGAATTTCCAACAAAATTTTAAATATTCAGATAAATGGTTTAATTTCATACAAAAATAGAATTATTTTATACCAAAATATCAATTTTCAATAAAGAAGTTCATTTTCAACCAAATAGTTCAATTTTCTACCACAATGTTTCTGCAAAATAGTTCAATTTTCAATAAAAAAAAAAGGTTTTAATTAGACAAAAGACAATTTTGCAAAGAAATACATGAATTTTAAATGAGAAATGATCAATTTTCTATCTAGAAAATTAATTATCAATCAAAGAAAAAACCGAATTTTTAGCTAAATCGTTAAATTTTCATTCAAAAAGATGACTTTTCATCTGAAATGAGAAAACTTGAAAAAAAAAAGAATTTTGAAGAAAAGAGTTAAAATTTCATAAATTTGTAATGCAAGAAGACTAATTTTCAAGGAAATAATTGAATTTTCGACCAAAACATGACTCTAAAAAAACTGGTTGAATTTTTTACCAAATATCTGAATTTTCATACAAGAAAATTAATTTTCTACTAAAAGGCGAATTTTCAACAAAATACATGGACTTTCAACCACATACTGGAATTAAAAAAAAAAACGATAAGTTTTTGCTCAAAACTGGACTATTTAAATTTTCAGTTTGAAGATTACTTTTTCAATAAAAAAAGAATTAATTATTAACAATTATAAAAAAATATTTGAATCCTCAACCAAATTAATTATGATTCTTCAACAAAGAAGATTAATTTTCTACCCAAGTAGACGAATTTTGAAAAAAATTTTAAAAATTCAGGACGAAAAGTCTGATTTTTTAGAATCCACATGACTTTTAAACCAGAATAAAAGCACTTTCAATAAGAATCTTAATTTTCAATCAAGAAAGATGAAGTTTCAACAAAAAAGTTGAATTTTTAACAGAAAAAGATAACTTTTTAATGCAAAAAGTAAATGTTAAACTTTCAGATCAAAAAACTAATTTTGAAAAAAAGAACGAATTTTCAACCGGGTGAATTTTCATACTAAAAGACGAATTTTCTTCCAAATATTTGGATTAAAAAAAACTTTTATTTGAAAAAAGATGAATTTTCAACAAAATACATGAATTCCGAACAAGAAAAGATCAATTTTCAATTTAGAACATCAATTTTTAACCAAAAATTGAACTCCTAACCAAAGAGATGAATTTTTATCGAAAATGATGATCTTTACCAAGAGAAAAAAGAATTTTTAAGAAAGAGTTCAAAATTCAACCGAATGGTTGAATTTCAACTAAAAAGTTAATTTTTTTACCAAGAAAGTAAATATAAGAGTTTATTTTCAAGGAAATTTTTTAATTTGCTACAAGATAGTTGAATTTTCAAACCAAAAAGATGAATTTTCTGCGAAGAAGTTGAATTTTCAATAACAACAATTTTTACATTAAAATAAGGCGAATTTTTTAAACAAAATGCATGAATTTCAAATCAGAAAAGACAAATTTTCAATTTAAAATATCAATTTCCAACCGAAAATGGAATAGCTATATTTTCAGTAGAAAAAATTAATTCTTAATAAAAAAAGCGAATTTTAAGCAAAACAGTTACACTTTCATCCAAAGAAATGAATTGTTATCTAATATGATGAATCTTTAACCAAAACAAGGAATTTGGGGAAAAAAATTCAAAATTCAAACAAATAGTGTAGAAAATTCAACTATTTGGTTGAAAATTCATGTATTTTGTCGAAAATTCGTTTTTTTAATACATAATTAATCCTCTTGATTTAAAATTTATTTATATGTATTTTGTTAACAATTAGTCTTTTTTGGTAGAAATTTAATCTGTTTTAGTTAAGAATTCAAATATTTTTGGGAAAATTCGTATTTTTTGGTTGTATCCAACTGTTTTTAATTTAAAATTTAAATCTTTTTCGATTTAAATATCAACTATTACATTTTGTGGTGAAAATTCAACTATTTTGTAGAGAATTCGTCTGTTTGGCTTGAAAATTCAACAATCTCGTCGAAAATTCAACTGTTTTGAGGAAAATTTATGTAATTTCTTGATAATTCATCATTCCTAACCTCGCCAATAAAAATATTGCAATTGCAACCAAATAAATTAATTTTTAACCAAAAAGATTGATTTTCTACTAAAAAAAAAAAATTCGCCAAAATACTTTAATTCTCAACCAAATAGTTGAATTTTCTACTAAAAAATATAAAACTTCAACCAAAAATAAAATAAATCAATTTTCCGTTAAAAACTATTATTTTTCCATAAATTAACAAAATAGTAAGAATTTCAAACAAATAGATGAATTTTCAACTAAAATTCTGAATCTTCAATCAAAAAACTTTTTTTTAACAAAGTAGTTTAACTTTCAAACAAATAGTTGAATTTTCATTAAAAAAAATATTCTAGATGAAAAATGTAATAGTTAATATTTAAAAAAAAAGGAAAATTCAACAAAATAGTTGAATCCTTCACCAACACAGATTATTAATTTTTAACCAAAAAAGAAAGAAGAAATGTCTACCAAAAGAGATGAATTTTCAATAATATAAATGCTTTTTTAACAAAATAGTTGAATTTTGAAGCAGAAGCATTAAGTTTCAAACATAAAGATAAATTTTCTATAAAACAGAAGAATTTTAAACAAAATACATGAATTTTTTGAAAAAAGTTAATTTTCTACTAAAAAAACACGACTTTTCAACAAAATACATAAATTCTCAAAAAAATTGTTGGAATTTCTACTAGAAAAAAATTAATTCTTAACCAAAAAATAGAATAAATTTTCCGTTAAACCAATTGTTTTTCCAAAAATCAACAAAATAGTCAAATTTTCATACAAAGAGATGAATTTTTAACTAAAATTCTTAATCTGCAACAAAAAAAAAATTATTTTTAACAAAGAAGATCAACCTTTAAACAAATAGTTGAATTTTCAACCAAAAAAGATTAATTCTAGACGAAAAATGTAATAGTTAATATTTCAAATAAATAAATGAAAATTAAAAAAATAGTAGAATTTTCAACTAACACAGATTATTAATGTTTAATAAAATAGTTAAATTTCAACAAAACAAAAAAAAAAATAAATTTCTACCAAAAGAGATGAAGTTTCAATAAAATAGATGCTTTTTTAACCAAAGAGTTGAATTCTCGAACAAAAACATTAATTTTCAACCAAGAAGATAAATTTTATATAAAAAGACGAATTTTCAAAAAAAATATATGAATTTTCAAATAAATAGTTGAGTTTTCAACTCAAAGATTAACTTTCTATTAAAAACGCGAATTTTCGACCAAATAAATGAATTTTCAACCAAATAGTAGAATTTTTTACTAAAAAAAGAGAAATTTTCAACCAAAAATAAAAAAAAAATTTCAGTTAAAACCATTAATTAAAAAAAAATCAACAAAATAGTTAAATTTTTTAACAAATTTTCAAGTAGTTCAACTTTAGAAATTCAATGTTTACTAATGTAAAATTTTATTATTTAATCAAAGCCAGACATATTCCGCAGAATTAATTTTTTTTTTTTTGGCATGAGCAAAAGTAACTTCATTATCGAATGTCAATTAAAAGTTATTTATTATTCATGATTATTTATTATTATTGTTAATTCTAAAAAATTGTATTTGACATGAGCAAGAGTAACTTTATTGTCAAATATCAATTAAAAGTTATTTATTATGTATTATTATTATTAATTTTAAAAATCGCATTTTCATAGTAAAATTGTTTCATTAACATAATTCAAAGTTGATGCAAGAATATAAAAGATTAATTGGTTCGAGTTATTATTATTTATTATTATTATTAATTCTAAAATTTTGTATACGACATGAGCAAAAGTAACTTTATTGTCAAATATCAAATAAAAGTTATTTATTATTTATTATTATTATTAATTTTAAATACCGCTTTTTATAATAAAATTTTTTCATTAGCATAATTCAAAGTTGATGCAAGAATATAAAAGATTTATTGGTTCGAATTATTACTATTTATTATTATTATTAATTTCGAAAATTTGTATTTGACATGAGCAAAAGTAACTTTATTGTCAAATATCAATTAAAAGTTATTTATTATTTACTATTATTATTAAATCTGAAAATCTGTCTTTCATAGTAAAATTTTTTCATTAACATAATTTAAAGTTGATGCAAGAATATAAAATATTCACGGGTTCGAGTTATTATTATTTATTATTATTATTAATTTTGAACATTTGTATTTGACATGAGCAAAAGTAACTTTATTGTCAAATATTAATTTAAAAATTATTCATCAATAATTATTATCATTTATTATTATTAATCATTTTAAAAATCGGGTTTTTATAGTAAAACTTTTTCATTAACGTAATTCAAAGTTGATGCAATTGAATGAATACATTTTTAAACACGTAGTTGAATTTTTAACTAAAAATAATTATATTTCAACCAAATTGTTTAAATTTCATCTGAAAACAATAAATTTTTAAATAAAAATAGAATAATTAACAAATGCAACAGGTGAAAAATACCATTTTTCAACATTTTCATTGCATTACTTAAATGGAAATAATTATATTTGAAACCCAAAAATTAATTTTCAGTCAAGAAAAAAGGGAATTTTTAACAAAAATTTTCAATTTTCAAGCACAGTGATGAATTTTCGAATGAAAAAATGAATTCTCAACAAAAAGTGTAACAGTTGATATTTCCACCAAAAAATATTTTAATTTTCAATCAAAAACAGTAAAATTAGGCCAAAAAATACAAAGTTTCAACACATTATTTGAATCCTTAACCAA